>JAUBOC010000037.1:18834513-18844984 GCA_032275365.1 Anablepsoides cearensis | reverse complement strand
ACACACACACACACACACACACACACACACACACACACACACACACACACACACACACACACACACACACAGGCTTCTTCACACACACTTTTCATTCACTCACACTCTCATACGCGCACAGCCCCTGGGAGGATGGCGCTAACCTTAATTAGCCTAACACTGTGTTGAAATTGATTGAAATGCAGAACATCAATTATTAAGCCTAACTGTTTTCATAACCCCACACACACCCGAGCATGTAGCACATGGAGGAGGAGGGAGGAGAGGGATATTAGAGGGGCAGAGGTGTGTGTGATGATAAGAAAAGAATGGTTGGAGTTTTATTTGTGTATGGGTGGGCTTTCATGTGTCATGGCTATGAAGTAATGTGACAACATGAAGACAGAGTGTATTAGTGCTCACTTAATCATCAAGAACAATAAAAAAGACTGAGGAGCACAGATGAAAGAAATGCTAATCTGAAATAGAAAAAGAAGACACTGAAGTTAGTCAGATGATTGTAAAGCAAAACAGGATAATGGTAAACAGCTAAAAAAGACAAATTAATCCTTTAATCAAACAGTCAATTATTTGTGTCAACTAAACATAACTCAGTGAAACATATAGTTGCTACAAATTTATTTAAGAAACTTTCTAGTTTAACTTCCATAGTTTGGACTCTGAATAACATAAACACCAAAGTGGTCATAAACTTTGTCACTCACGCTTTAATGAAGTTTTCTACATTTATGTTTCACGAGACTAGAATTTAAAGAGTGTTTACTAATGTGAAACATAATCAGATTTAAAATGCTACATTTTGATGCAAAGTGGAATCAGTTATAGATTTTAGCTTTAACATAACACCCATGTTTACCGGTAGCTGAGTTTCACACTGTAGTAAACCTGTTCAATATTCCTTTTTCACAGTGGAGAGTTTGACATTTTGTTGTTCAGGCATAATTAAAAACACATATTTGCCTCCTTCTGTTTTCACTTTCTTGAGTTTGGGTTTGACTTGCTGACATTGCTTACTGAGACGTGAAAGAAGAAATGCCAGTTTTGTTAATAGATTATTTTTTTCCTGCTCTGTAAAAATCTTTCTGATGAATGAAATTCAATTCAATTCAATTCAATTCAAAAATACTTTATTTATCCCAGAGGGAAATTAGGTATTAGAAATAACTGTGATATAAAAATTACAAATGTAAAAGGTTGTTTGGTGCATATAGTGAACTGAAACGGTAAACAACAAAGAGGAAACAACTATAATAAAATCAATCAGATGATCATTGTGGTTATTTTGTAACCTTTTGAACTCAACTTTTTTTTTTTAACGATGGTTTAGCCTAATGGCAAATTGTTGCTTGAATTATTTGAGTTAATGGGAAAACAAAAAAAATAAATAAATAAAATGGATACTATATTTTAAATTGATTTATTCAAAGCTGAGTATAAACATTTTATTTTATTAGCTTTATTTAACCAGATAATTTCATTTTGCAATGGAGGCCTGGGTCTGAAGGCAACCTAATGTGCATGTTTTTGGTCTGTGAGAGGAAACCCATGCAAACACAAAAAGAACATGCAAACTCCACACAGAAAGATCCCAGGTCCAAAGCAGGGATCGAACCCAGAACCTTCTTGCTGTGACCCATCAGTGTTAACCACTGAGCTGATGTGTTGCTTGTTTATGAACAACAATGCAAGCACAATACAAATTTGCAAAAGTGTGATAACGGAAGATAATTTTTAAGAGATTATGATTACCCCCTCTGCAAACCCTCACTAATGACACAACATAACAGGTTTTCATGTCTGATGCCATGAATATTTACAGATCTGCTGTAGAATTTAAGGCTCATATTATAAAAACTTCACTCAGTTAAAACTTGATAAAACGTACAAAAAGACTTTCCACACACACGTTTTCACCAGCCAAAATCAAATGTGCTCCATCTTCTACCGCTGTTGAATTAGACTAGAAAAAATTGAAGTTTCTAAAGAAGAGTAAACAATCTTGTAAATGAGCGCAGACACAATCTATTAGTTTTCTTATGAGTTTATTTTACTACTTTCAAAACAGATTTCTATTTTAAACTATAATCATTGGGAAAAATAATTTCTCTAAGAGAAACAAGGGTGAAGTTTTTTGTTTTAGATTTATTCTTTCAGCATCTATACTTAAAAAAAACATTTTTAACACAAGACTGACAGCATGCCTTGTTGTACCCTTGTCGTCTTATGACCATGTCATGCCCGATCCGACTCGATGACTGCCTAACCTTCAGTCTATCTTTGTCCCGGCGCTGCCACGATCCACTGAGTCAGTGGAAAACTCATTTAAACCTAATTACATGGGCCAGGCTTCTACTTCTCTCTTACTTTCTTTCAGTGAAGAGCCACTTTCTTTCTTACACCCCTTCTCTATTCTCCTTTGCTCTCTTGCCGTCCTTTTCTCTTTGCTCTCTTGTTTCTTTTCTCCCTGCGCTCCAGTTACTGGATCAAGGTAGCCCCGCACTACCAGTCAGCCAAAACCCACACACAGGATATCCAACACTCTAGTGTGGCCAAGAGGCCTCTGGTACAAAGGCTTTTAGATGGTGCATTGTTATGTCCCCGGGGTCAGCAATAAGTCAGGAGCCAGTCTTAATTAGTTGACTTAACTTATACCCTCCTTCAGTTCTTGTGGCTTGAAAACACACGTGCACACACACAATGCAAGGCATAAAGAAGGTTTGTACACACCCAGATCTCCGAAACACAACTTACTGACCCTTGTTGGGGACAGAAACATCAGAGAGTGGAACAGACGCACAGTTCAAGCACAGTGTCCAAGGTTAAAAAACTAAAGGGTCAGGCAGGTAAACTAGAAGATCAGGTAATGAACCTTACTGTGGAATGTCAGAGAGAATACAAAAACAAACACGGCAAACACAAAAGTCACATTAATGATAGATGACAGGCTGGGGTCAGCACACAGGTTGTATGTCATGACCTGCATTGTCACATTTAAAGGTGCACTGGGAGGGAAAAATGCACTGTTTTCATAAAAAAATAATAATAACCCCTTCATTAAATATACAGTATGGTCAAAAACATAAAACAGGTGGACATCAACTAATATAAATCAATGCTGTGTTTATTTTACTGCTTTAAGATTAACAGTTTAGTTGCTACTTCATAGTTGATTTACATGTTGTTTTAACAATCTGTTGCAACAAACTCAAAATGACTCCCAGCACCCTTCCAGAAAGTTTAGGTAAACTCGGGATATGGCATTAACTTGTTTGGGAAATGTTTACTGGTCTGCATGGTGATAGGACTCAGGGGACGGGATAAACTCCAAGGCCAAACCATAAGGAAGGCCGGGGAGCATCAACAAATGCCTAATGATGCTCTGGTAATGGAGCGGCTGGAGTAAAAGGACTACTCACTCCAGCACATAAAAAATAAAAACAACTTTAAAAGTCTGTGCACAGCTGCATGCAGACATTCATTTATACAAAACATGCAATGGTTTTGTTGGAGTGAGGGAAAAAAAAGTTAAAAATCTTTAAACTGTGTTCATATTGTATTTTAATCTCCAAGTATTAAAAAAAGGAAGAAAAAAAAAACTTGAGCTTGAGTGTCTGCTTTTGTGAGTCTGTCAGGTAAATGTGTAAAGCTAAATACGTAAACGTGAAATTAAACACACACATCTTATATATATCACCCTTACAAGTGTATATTTGAACAAAACCAATCCTCTTTTGTTTCGTGGTTTTAAATTTCAGAAAAAACACAATGTTCATAAAAAATAATACACATTGAAGTGTAACAACTAGCTCCACATAGAGGTTCTTAATTAGTACAAGCATGGATCAAGTCAGTCAGACTTCAAGATATCTCAGTGCAAAACCAGTAAAACACACATCTATCATTCGTTTGCTTTTAGTGCCCTCTAGTAACCGCAGACATCATTAGTAACAAAAACCCTCACTGCCTCAGTGTGTGATAATCTATATAATGTATAAATGCAAATTGTTTTAACATGTACTAGCTTGTTTTAATTAGCAAAAATACCACAGGCCTTGTTTTGAAAAAATAAATGGTGCTAGGATAAGCTAAAAACTTATTTAGGAGTGAGAGAGTAAAGTAAATTAGCAGTGCTACGCTAAAAACAAGTAAACGATGTATGATAACCAACAGCTGTCTCTGTTTGGGTCTTACCTTTTTTTCTGTAGCCAGCAACATGGGACCCAAATACTGTCTAACTAAAAAGCTGACTAAAAGGAAAAATAAATAAATAAATAAAAAATTCAGCAACAATGCTCATTTTTAATTCAGACTGTAGCTTTCTGCCTAGCACACCTGTTCCTTGTTTGAACTAATTAAAGCATCTTGAGGTTCTGGACCACTTTGAAGCCTCTTGTTGAATTACCATAAAAAAAGGCTGCATTTATTTACACATCTTTAAAAAGGCAAATAAAGCAGACTAAATACTGTATATAACAATATAAATAGTACAAATATATTCAACATATAATTAATTTGTCCAACTTCCACAGTATTACCTTCAAAATAAACAAGGACACTGTTTTAACTATCTTTTTTTTTCTTACAATATTACTTCATTGACATTATGAATGCCACTTTCAGTTCTATTGGGGGAAAAAAAAAAAAAAACAAACAGACCAATTTATTCCTATTCTACTTTTTACCAAATTTTGCTTCTTAAACTTTAAATTCTTATCCCCAATACTTGATACAAATAAATCATTTCTGGTTCTAACCCAATAGTATGCAGTTGAATTTGTTAAACCATGAGGACATGACACTGTCCTGAGTGCATTGGTAAGCTACAGTAAGTATTAATGACAATTACCAACATAAACACAAAAAAAGACAAATTTCGATTGAAGCAAAACAGTTTTATTAGTGTACACTGTAAGAAGTTGTAAATGTAGGATAGTTGGAAAGCTGATGAAGATCAGTGTTTGAAGAATACATAAATTCTAACAGGCTGAGTTTGAGTGAATCTGCTGTTTATAGCAAGCAGAGGGAACAGCATGTATGGAAAACTTATTAAAAAGTACAGCTATAATACATCACAAGTGACATGTAGGAACTCCACGTTCTCCAGAAACTAAAAGCCAGTTTCACAGAAATGCACCAGAAAGAGGCTTATTCTGGAATACACAATTGTCATCACAATAAGAAATACAACATGATCTGTATGTAGGAATGCGGACCCCAGAATGTGTTAAAGTGTCCTTCACAAAACCTCATTTGGTTCCAGCGTCCCTCTGAACGGTCCAGTCAAAGTAGCTCTAGTTCAAAGAAAAACAAAAATATATATATATGCTCAGGTTTTTCGCTGGGTAATATACAAAAAGGGGGAAAAAATGTCTTTCAATCAGAAAAACAAAGCATATTTTTTGATAATCGTTTTTGAGTATATAGTCCAAACAATTGTTTCTCAATGCATAGAACAAATATGGTCATAAATGACACAACCTTAAAAAAATACATTTTAGTTTCAGCTTGTAACACAAAGGCTGGACCAACAAAAACACATAAAACATAGAAAAACAGAAATCATCCTAGATATAAAACATGAGTAACCAGTATCCAGTATTTTTTTTTTATTATGAAGATGAATAACTTGGATTGATCTCGATGCATTGAACATGATCAACACCAACAGACAGGTCATACTTAAACAATTGTTCTGAGTTTTTGTTCGTGCAAATCTTTCTTTGCATCTCACTCCACAGAGGACGACGTCATCGGTCAAAGCATGTACTTTCAGGTACTTAAAGTCTATTTTCTGCAGGATGCTGAACTAAACCTTCATCGAAACACCATTTTGTTGCTGGTCAAATATTTAATGTACATTTTTGCAAGAAAAAAAAAGTTTTATAAAAAGTGAAGGGTTTACATGCACACACACAAAAAAATAAAATAACATAACAGGAGATCTGGAATGTGATAGTTTTGAGCCAAAATGACTGTGGCAAGAATACAAATAGTGTAAAGTGATTTATCTTCCTCTGAATATTCTGTCTGTGTATTAATGTTGAGCAAAACAAGATACTTCAGTATGAGAGACTCAAACGGGATGTGAGCTCAATACCAACAACTCACGATCAATTTACAGTGCACAATGATTTACAAAACAGCTGCAATGCTGGAATTGGTGACATTTTTTTTTTTACTGGAAAATGTAATGATGCATTAAAATCAAAACAGAATTCCAACGGATTCTCCAGTGTCAAAGCTTTCTGAATTATTACCAACTACTGAGATACATAAACTCACTGTATTGCAGCTGCTAGATCATATTCTTTTATCAAAAACAAAAACACCTCCACTCTTTTAGGATACGTTACTGGTAATAATACCGTTATTCCTTAATCTTGAAAGTATACAGCCAACATTTAAAATGAAAGCTTGAGCTAATAAAATCACAAGCACGCATTCATTCACTCTTTGGTCAAACCCGCACATTTGGAGAAAAAAAATGGGTAAAACTACTTTTTTTCCTTTTCTTTTAATTACTTGGTCAAATTTAAAATTGTCTTGCATCTTCTAAAATTTAGGTAGACAAATTAGGTTTTGAAATTGGTAAGATGAAAATGAGGAAAGCAACCCAGCCATAGTGCATACAGTTATAAATGTTCTCAGTGGTAGAATTCTAAGGAATTGGTAAATCCCATGCTACATACAAACCACAAATCATCATCAAGCTGTAATCATTTCCAACAGAAAAAAAATACAGATATATTAAAAAAAAGCTTTTTGAGATTTTAAATACCTTTATATAAAAAAATACAGGTTAAAAAAAGTAACTAAAACCTTTTGTAAAGAAAATACTAAATGAGTAGCCTGACTAGCTTGTGGAACACTTAAAGCTTGAATACTTTACTCTAAAATACCAAAGTACAAGCTAGTTTTTAGATCAAACATTTCATTAAAATCAAATAAATGCAGACATGTTTTAATAAAACGGATTAGGATGCTAATCCTAAAATGGAAAGGAGAAAATTGTTTACTTCAAATGGGCTTTTCCACGATCCTGTCTGCACAATTCTGAGCATATTGTATTGGACATCGAAGGCAACTTTCTTAAGGGTGCATAAATTGGGGCAGTGCAAGTCTACTATAGAAGCTATGTCATAATTAAAGTCCAACAATGTAGGACTTTTCCTCTTGATAAAAATTTATATATCTGGAAAACTGCATCAGTTCCAAGAGATTTGTGCATTTTAAACAAATGTGGAATCTCTGCGAGACGTATTTCCTACCGTCTGTCAGACAGAAGGAGGTGAAGTTGAAGCTTTGAGTGTTGCCTTAATTCTGTTGATTTCCAGGTTTTACACAAGGAAGAAGAGTGTAAGAGGGACACAATTTTGGCTTGCTCCCTAATGTTAAAAAAACAACTGTGAGTACATAATGGCAACAACGGCTATTACAGTTGTTTTTTTCCACATTAAAAGCTAAATTAAAAAAAATGCATTCTAGATCAGGTATACGATCACATCAACACATCATAGGCTGGGATAAAATAAAAAAGAGAAAAGGTCTCCAAAGCCAGAAGTAAAAAAAAAAAAAAAAAAGTCATGCCCAGGTGTGAAGTTGACTTTGGTTCAACATAAAGCTGGAGTGGCAGTAGTTGGTCATCCTCGTGTAAAAAGAAATATTCACACCAAAATCAAAGCAGTAAAAACACAGTGACAAGTCAAGCTGAACTAGTGGTTGGGCAGACTGTTAATACAATTACTAGGTCAAATGCTTGATCCCCACGGTGCTCCTGAGGACAGGAAGGCTCCATCCTGCTTCAGGCTTCTTGATTAGAGCCCAGATGTTGACTGGTTTGTTATGACATCACTCCCCTTCACTTCTGTTATTAATATTGCATGTACACTTCAATTATTGTTGAGGAGCTTTAGCACCTCAACCAGATGTTGACCAAACAGAACCATTGATGACATCTTTGACATTCCACAGTTCTCTGAGATGCCATTCGGTTTCCTTCTAGGTCCATTTGTAGACTATTTTTTTTTTCTCTTAAGTTGTTAGTACATTATTTAAGACTGAATGGTGGTCTCCTTTAGGACAAACTGTTGTGAAATGTCAGCCTCTTGTGACTTTGCATGGAAACTGTTTAGGACATGCTAGAGCAGCGCACCGAGGGTGAACCCATTTGGGTCAGCACTTTATCCAACCACTGGAGGGGGCCGTTGAGATGCAGCTCAATCCAACAAGGCGTGCTGGTGACCGTCTGACGTCTGGAAGAATTAAAGACAACAAAAGCATGAGGAGAAAAATCTTGGCTCGATTGTAGCATAAATATGCAGAACATATGACTTTATTAAGCAAATGTCAAATTCAGAAGAATTTCTAAAAACTGGCATGAGTTATTTCAGCCGATACTTGTTTTAATAGAAACTAACCAAAGAAAAATACTGTAGGTTTAGTTAAATATGTGGCAAACCAGTGTTCTTTTAGAAGAGAATGGAAATTCACAATTCCAAGGTCTGACTAGATGATCAAACACACTGCAAGGCTCAGTGGTCTGGCCTCGGCTTCAGAGAAAATGAGTACAAACTAAACAGTCTTGCAGCATCGTGACTCTGACCATTGAGGACAAGTCAAATTTCACAAACTGTTTGGTTAATGGGTTGGCAAAGAACACAAAACTAGGAAAACAGATGTTTCTTGGATGATCAAAGAGATACATGGAACATGACCAGACTATAGAGTGTAGATCAGATCATACACAAGCTAAAAAAAACAGGTTAGTAATTGTTTTATATTATAAAATGTCTTTGAATAAAAGGGATAACAGTTAATGGAAAAAAAAAAACACATTAAGTTTCATACACGTACGTTGCGCAAAATCATAGGAAATTTAATCTATTTTATAATTTTTGGCTGATGAAACGCACATGTATGTAGTGAAATAAATATATCTGTTCTTTTGTTTCACAATGAACATTTAAGTGTTCTGTATTCATTAACATGCTTCCCACTTCTCCAGCATTCTCTCTCAACATTTTCAGCCAACATCCGCTTTAAATTAGGAATGTACAAATATGACAATGGATAAAAGAATTCAACTATTATTATCTGTGCAGATTTCCTTAATTCTGGGAGACCCGAGTTCGTCCAGTCCTTAGATAAGATCAGTGGAAAAGATCGTATTTTCTACCTCCAAAAAGGTCTGAAAATCAGCTACTTTCTTTTTTTGCCCTGCTGTGAGTTCTACCAAATGTCCAGTTAATACAAGTTTGTTACAAGAGTATTGATCAAAGTATTTCAGTAAATATCATTGGAACATTGAAGTTGTGACCTTATAACATCTAAAGTCAGTTATTTAAAAAAATAAAAAATAAATAAATATTGGTATCTGCCAAAATCGTAATCGGCAGGTCAGACTTTTAAGATCGGTCAAACTGCACCCTACTTATTTTATACACCATCTCCCACTTCCCTGCACAACTATTTTCTTCTGACATAGCATGAATAGTGAGTTTAATTCCACTTGTGCTTTTAAATGCTCCCTTTCTGTACCATTTACAGCTGCCAAAAAAAAGAAAAGTAGAGTAAAAGATTTAAATATATGTTTTATAGTGTTAGTATTTCCCACAAGCACATGAAACCGAACAGATGAAACAGCAAACATATATTCACTTCAGAGTACTGTGAGCACTCTGATCTGACAGGGACCCTAAAAGCCTAATTGTTTTGGATAGCAGAACAAGAAAAGAATGTGTTTTGAGAGAGTAACAAACCTGTACTCTGCTCCCCAGCCCTTGACGAAGCTCATTCTGATTGTGCACATTCTGGTTAGTTGGTACACTGCCTCAAACCCCTGATTTACTGACTGGGCCAGCAGTGCTGCAAACTCCTGGTTGTTAAAAATCTTCAAATTACAGCCTAAAAAAAAGAGAAAAATAAAGCAAAGCTATGATATACAGCATCTACCAGTTAAAATTATGTTACGATCGTTTGTCTACACACAACATGGAACTTCAGAATTGATGAATTTACTTTAAAAAAAGAGACAATTAAAAAAAGCAGAAGCATTGTGAACAGTGGGTGTACTGTCAGCAGTCATTCTCCAGAAGGCTTACAAGCCCTAACCATTTACGTCAGTAAGATCCTTGTGTTTAGTTTCTGTGCTATTCTGTACCTCGGTAATGATACTGTTCACACAGCCCGTTTGGCCAAGAATTCAATGTTCAAATTCACATGGGTACAGATGAGTCAGCGAGTGGGCGAGTGTGTGATAAATACTGTCACATTGTGGAGGCTCTATGTGGCTTTTTTTTCAAGCTTTGCTTTATTTGTATCAGCTGGGGGAAAAAAAGGGGGTGGTGCAGTGTTTAGAGCTGTCGCCTCTCAAGACCCTGTCACACTAGCAGTGCTTCCATTACAAATGTGCGCAAAACTTTGTCGATATTTTGTTAATGTCGAAAAAACACAGTTTCGCAATTGCAGTGTT
>JAUBOC010000037.1:18781363-18791566 GCA_032275365.1 Anablepsoides cearensis | reverse complement strand
GAAACTGTGTTTTTCGACATTAACAAAATATCGACAAAGTTTTGCGCACATTTGTAATGGAAACGCAGCTAGTGACAATAGCATGAAAACGTTCTGCACATACAGGAGAAAAAGAAAGGAACAATGTAACACTGAACATGTCCACTGCAAGGTAAGAAGGCATTTTTACTCTGAAGCTGACAATTTCTGAATAAGATCCTGGATCTTGATATTTGCTGAAGGGATGTGCCCACTCCCCATCTGACCTTATGCTTTAAATTTTATGAAGCGACCCCCTGTGAGCATATTATTCACATTTATACACACATAAAATGTATTTCAGCGTGTTTGTTTTTTCCCCCAAAGGTTGCATTGCCCAAATTAATTGCTCCGTAGTACTAAGATGGAGCACTGAATTAAAGGATTGCTTTATTTATTTATTCTATTTTTTTTTATAAATTTATTTATTTATTTTGGAAGGAAACAGAGTTGAATGAATAATAAATAAACCCTGCAGTGGAAAAGCAGGCTGGAGTTTTCAGCCTTGCCTTGCCAGTGCAACGGCACAGCAGGGAATTGATTTGTTGAGTTCACAACCCCCTTTACTTTGGCTAAATTCACACAAAAGACCAACGTGATAGCGCTCCAATACAGACGAGTTTATAAGTGCATGCATGCACTCTAACTGAAGCTTAAGAGCAAAAAAACAAAAAAAAGTAGCATCAAACCAACATTGCCGAATGAGAGGGGGAGAAGAAATACTGGCGGGGGGAAGGAAAGATCAGAAACCAAGGAGGGAGAAAGCAAGAGAGAGTGAGTGAGAAATAAGGAAGAATAGAGACAAAGATCACATTTTCGAGACAAGAGAGGACACAAGTAAAAAGCGAGAGGGAGAGAAACAGAAACAGAAGGAGACAGCTTAGAGATGGAACGTTAGAGCCTACACTTTCTTGTGCAGATCAGAGAAAATCCTGCATAACGCTTTCAATTAAACATCAAACGTCTTCTCCTCTCCTTCCCACTCATCCTCGTTCCCCCCCCCCCTCTCCTCTCCTTCTCTAGTCTTTGAGACATTCTGCTAATAAGCAAAAGAAGGGAGGAGTCTGAAGCAGGGGATGGAGAGGTCACTTAGGGGCTGTGCGCACATATGTTGCGAGTATGTGGGCGGTGGGGATGTGAGTACACTTGTTGTCTAAATCAAACATGTCCACGGTTACACAGTTTGTTTTATTGACTGCATGCATTTCTTGAAAGGGTGAAAAGCGTTTTCTTGTCAAAGCAAGCAAAAAAAAAACAAAAAAACAAGTAATATATATGTAGTCATTTGTAAGTTTATTTTTGTTTTTTTACTCACATCTTGATTAGACATCTCCCAGTAGGGTCTCTCTCCGTATGACATCACCTCCCACATGACGATCCCATAGCTCCACACATCGCTCGCCGAGGTGAACTTCCTGTACGCGATTGCCTCAGGAGCTGTCCAGCGAATGGGAATCTTCCCACCCTGTAATGAAATGCATTGGCTTTTACGGGATGATCCGAACACCTTTTTTCGAAAATTGAAGCAATTATAATCGAAGTACTTCAACCTTGAAGCCATCATATATTAATGTTATGCTGACTTCTAAAAGGTGGCATCTCACTGGGCTGCGACTTTTAGTCTAGTTGGTGACTCAGATTTGTAAAATAAATGGATTTTTTCCATTGAATTGTCACTGAAATCAGGTATTTTGCAAACAAGCGAGCAGTGAGCGACGTGGTCGTGTTTGAAAGGCAAACTTTTGACAATCTTATTGTCATATTAATGTTTTTATTACTGTCTGTGGATATGCAGAGCTGAAAATACAGTTTTGATGTAGCTGTAAATGGAATAACAAATTCATTAAACTGTCAGCTTTTGTACGGTGCTTTTAAATTAGCTGAATTTTAGTCAACATTTTTATAATTTGAAAGAACTGCCAGATGTTAAATCCAGTGCTATATTTTTATTATTTTTTTTCAAAACCAAGTTGTCTTTTCATAAATTACCATCTCTCATTAGTTGTTGCTTGGTTTAATAACTTTCTTTTGCTTTCATTATTCTCTCCTCCCCTCTCTCCTGGTGCCGAAACACTTTGCTCACAGTAGATTTTGGAATTAGTTGGGGAGTGTGTTGTCTGCTGTAAAGTGGAGCTTTGAGAGATGGTGTGAGAAACTAAACTCAGTAAATTGAATGCAAACAACTAAAACATTACCTTTACAATTTGTCCTTGATTGCTGCAGTATGATCGTTTGATACATCGCATACTGAAAAAGTCCTGTTCTATATTCAGGAGGTTGCCTGATCATTGCTTAAACAGTCATAGGAGATGGTGTCACCACAGCAATATACAATATATAATGCAGAAATTTAATCTGAATATTCAACTTTTGCTGGAGATTTCTTATATTATTTCCTTTAAATGAAGTTGGGGAGAACACTGCTCACAAATAATCATTTTAAAAATACAGCAGCTGGTTAAATAAATATATAAAAATATTTTATCACATAAAGATGAAACCCTAGAACAAACCTTAATCAGGGCACTTCTTATGCTAATACATGCTAATTTAACAACACAGTTGAAGTGACAAGTTTCACTTTCTTGTATAAATTCATGATCCAAACTGTTGGGGGCCTGAGATTGCTCTGCTCATTTTCTCCATATTCATTATACTGCTTTCCTTGCAAAATGGGGAAGAAAAAAAAACGTTCACAGGAAGACTGCTGAGTTCCACAGGAAAATGTGCTTTCAGCTGATGAGTAGTAAAATTAACTTGATGCAGTATTGATGAATACAGCAGCAGGATATCTTTAGATCTGATTATTTCCAGGATGTGAATTGTGTTATTCTCACTTGTCGGGGGAAGATAGCCCGATAACGATAGGGAGGGAACGAGAGTACGGAGGGATGCAGTCTGGCAGCGAGAGGTGAGTGATAGGATATTTGGCGCTAAGGCAGAAAGACTCGGTGCTAATTGAGTGTTGTGGAGACTGAGTCAAGTACTAATTGGTCCTCATCCAGCAGGAAGCAGCTCGTCTCTGGCTGACAGGACGACACTCAGCCAAAGATACACAGCTCAATTTAAAGCCTGCTGCTGTCAGTGTGTGTGTGCACGTATTATTACACACTAGTGTATTCGGGCAATGTTGTGTCAGTGTTCACACACAAACACGAAAGGAATTTATATCACCTGCTGCCTTTTTAGCTGAGGTCTATAAAGTACTTGGAAAAAAAAAACTAAGTAAAATTAAAAATACCTTAACAGAAAATTACTTTGATAGATATCAATTTCACTGATGGTCAAAGTACTTAAGTAAAAGCCATAAAACTGTTGAGAAAATAAAAGTACTTTTACACTCTCTCCAAAAAATAAACTGTTGAATTGACTTCACCCCTTAACAGGCTTTGTCACCAGTGGGCAAAAAACGTGGGGTTTCTGCCTTTAAACATTTCCAGCCACTACCAGAGCTTTTATTTTGAAAACTTGGGTGTCAGACAACTTCCTCTGATTCTTACATTTATTGGTACCCTTACAAAACAAAACAAAAAAAAAATGTTTAAAGGTTTTTAAGGAATTTCAAGGGTGACTATTAAGGGGTTAACCAAACTGGTTTCACTAAATCAAGTTGAGAAAAAATTTATACTGCCCCATATTTACACTACTAGGTTTAGTAGAACCAGTTGACAAGACTTGGTTGAGTAAATTCAACATTTCATTTTTTAGAGTGCATGAACAACTCCTTTCATGATGCGTTCGGACAACTTTGTTACGAGTAACTAGGTGTCAAATTTTAAAATAAAGCAGTAAAAGTATAATTTTTTAGGTTTTAAATGCAACAAAATAAAAGTAACAATTTAAAAAAAATACTTGGTTAAATTACAAATCCTCAAAACAACTACTTAAGTACTGTAACAAAGTAAATGTACTTAGTTACTACAAACCTCTGCTTTTTAGCACCAAAGTCTTAAACTAAGATTATCCAATGATGCATTAAATACAAACACACACTTCAACATGTTTGAATATGAATACTTTTGGAATCTCACTTTTTTTTTTTTGTATTTAAAAATAAATTTTATTTTGCCAGACATTTTTCCTACCCCATCAATTGAAATAATAACCTAGTGTTAATGTAACACATCTAGACAGACACAGAAAAAAAAAAAATAATAAATAAAAAAAAACTTACCCTTGTGGTATATGCAGCCTCTGGGTCGTCTTCCAATATTCTGGACAGTCCAAAATCAGACACTTTACACACAAGGTTACTGTTGACAAGGATGTTACGAGCTGCTAGATCACGGTGGACATAGCCCATGTCTGATAGATATCTGCAGATATTAACACAAAGTTGAAGAATAAACATAAGGGTTGTGCATGATAAATTCTAATGATCCAGTAATTGGGTCCAGGTTTACCTCATGCCAGATGCAATGCCCCGCAGCATACCAACCAGCTGGATTACTGTGAACTGACCATCATTTTTCTACAAAATAAGACATGGGACAGATAGGAACATTCAATACTCATATCCTCATGTAATCTAGTAAAAGTTATTTGAAAAAAAAAGTTTCCATAAAAATAATGAATGATTTAAAGAAATGAAATCATTAATTAAAGCAGTTTTCTACTTTCCAATGAAAGTCTACTGGGAGAAAATATTGTTTTAAAAGTGAGCAGTATGCTGGACTGGGTCAGTAAGATAAAATCAAATCAAGGAAAAAAAAAAGCAGAAAGAAATATAGACAGAAAAAAAGAGAAGGGCAATGGAAGTAAAAGAAACAGTTCAATAAATGTTTTCTCAAGCTCTCCCTGAGCACAACAAACCTAATTGACTTACAGTTTGGATCAATTACAAAGTCAACTCTGCACACTCACCTTTAACTCTTAACATTTTAAAAGAGTGAAGTATAATTTAAACAGTTTTCTCTCATTTACTTTTAATTTATAAGTATAGATTTTTTTCTTTTTCTCCACAAAAAGGCCTCACGTTCCCTTAAGATACGACAGTTTCACACCAAAGATGATTCAGCGCTCTGATAAAGTGGTGGCAGTGTTATAAATCCATCAACATCACTTTCTGAAGTTGCAACTGTTACAAAAAACACTAAAAATTGCATATATTTCATATATTAACTTTATATATTTAAATAAAATGAGAATCAAACGTACACACAGTTTTAGTGTTATTGTATAGCTGAGCTGAAATTTGATCTCAGTTTTTTCTACACTTAAACTCACTGAAGTGTTTTAGCGAAACTTGATTTTATCCAAAGTTTTATTGCACCACAGAAACAGGCACAGGTCTTCTCAGCCCGAGAAGGAAAATGTAATATTTCAGTATACCTGGGGACACTGTCAGTATTGTCATAACTGAGTGTGAGTTACAGCTGCGGCATGACCTGAAACTCTACTAAGCCCTTTGGGAGTCAGTTTTATCACAACAGTATGCTATAACTTCATATGTCAGCCAAAACAAGCACACCGTTGTGATTTTAGACACAGCAGCTTAAAATAGCACTCTTCTACAAGTTTGTGTTTATTAAACAGGTGGCATGATCATGGGAGTTTGTTGTGGCTTTCTGCTTGCGAGAGCTTTATTGCTGCGTGCAGCAAGAAAGCTGATTACTGTCAACAGAAAAAAAAATGCAAGAACTAAAGAAATAGCATTTTCTGCAAAAATGCAGTGTGAATGCTGAGTGCTGAATGACTTTACTAGAATTTGCAGAAACAGCTGAAACTGAGCTCTTAAAACAAAAGCAAACAGAACATGAGCCAAAGCCATAAAGGAGAAAAAACACAATTTAAAAGCTAAACAAAAGGAAATGCTAGCTATAATCTAAAATTAGTACAATGTTAAAGCTAAAATGAGCAAAATGACAATTAAAAATGGTAAAATAGTAGCTAAAGTCCCAAATTAGCTAAATGATGGCTAAATACTAAATTAGTAAAACACTAGCCAAAAGTCTAGCTAAAGGCTCATGTTGCAAGTTACAAAATCTGTGTTAAAGCCTAAGCCTACCTCAATGCTGAAATTAACAGTATGCTAATTAAAAGCTAAAGCTAGCAAAAGGCTAAAAGCTAAAAATATCATAACATTACCTCAAAGAAAAAATATTAAATGTTTAAAGTGACAAAAGCAAAACAGATGTTAAAAACTAAAAGCAGCAGATTTCACAGATCATTCTTTAAAAAAAATCTGAAGTGATCCATGTCTTTAAACAAAATAAATAAAAAGGTAAAGAAAGTAAATAAAAAAAGAAAAAAGGAAATAAAAAAGAAAAATCCTAGCACCCGTCTTTTGGATAAGCTGAACCTTTTGGTGTATAAATAGCTTCAATAACATTAATTATTTAGCAGAAGTTGGGTGGCAAAAAAAAAAAAATACATTCATGATGACTCAGCATTCAAACAAAAAACCCATCTTTCACAATCATGGTTAGAAAACTCGACATATAAAAGTTCAATGTGATTATCCTGAAAAGTAGAGGTGCCACGTTCGCTCCAGCCCGGGACGATTGTCATCTCAGATTGTTTCAGAGGAGCAGCAGGATGCTCATTCAGACCAAGCTGACATGTTCAGTTGCCGTCAGATTAATGGGAAGCCGTGCATGTTTAAAGGGGGCTTTGCTTTCCTTCCCTGATGACAGCTCTCATTGTTAGTTTAAGCTTCAGCTCCTTCCGATCCAAACGTAAACTCTCCCAACTTTCCTCAGCTCCCACTAGCTGTAGCAGAACACGACTCTTCCCTTTATGGTTTCAACCTCAGTTCCCGTCACTACCACAGCCACAGCCACAGCAGAACAGCCCACTTACATGTGAAATGAGATGTTAGACCAAATATGTGAGTTATGAGGGGTCGCAGTGCATTGTCCGAAGCTGTGACAGCTAATCCGGGGGCACAGTTCGGCTCCTGGTTTTCTCATGACTGTGTCATTTATACTAGCCTCAGAACACCAGCCATCCATGTAATTACTTCACGGGGTTTTTCTGCGCTTCTTCGCCTGCTGGTTCCCAATCTCTTCTGCTTTCCCCTTGCCATGAAGGTTTATTACCAAAGGCACGGCACACAGTTATGTCAGCAGTTTCCACCGGCCACAACGCTGTTTCTGAATATCATCTCAGCATCCTCCTTTTTCCAGAAAGTCGCAGTGTTGAGCTGAAGGCTTTGATCTGCCCCATCCTCAAAGTGAAACCTGCACCTCAAAGCAGCACCATCACCAGAATTATAAGACCCCTTTTTTTTCTTCTTCTTTGCTTTATTAAGCATCTGCTTCAGAAACGTTTACTCTTTTCATGAAGGAATTAGTTTTCTGTGCCAGCTGAGACTTCTGGTATTGTAACCACTGAATAGACTGAGGAGACAAATCTTCCATTCAGATTTTTTCTTCTTTTTTTTATACCGTTCTTTTTCTAAAATTAGCTCTATTCTGCACAGGCCAGACACTGTTCTGGTGTTAAGTGTTCAAATGAGTTTCATATTTTCTGGAAAAAAAATAACCATGTCAAAGTAACTAAACTTGATGCATCTACCCACACTTTAGATTATTTAGCATCATTTGAACAAACTATGTTTTTTTGTCATTTACATTACTAGATTAATAAAGGAACATCTGTAGAATTAAAACTACACTAAAACATCCATAGAGATGAATAATTATCGTCAAAACAACTTATTGGACCAACTTTGGCAGCATTTCAACAAATCACAAATCACTGCTTTAAATACAGCATAACTACTTTAAATGCCATTTATGTTTGTTCAGAATTATGACACAAAATTATAACCATCAAATGTTCATTTTTAGTTCAATTTTGTTTGAATTTCTGACTAATAAGCAGTTAAAATGCAATAATTGTAGCTTGATTGGAAATATTCATGCCATTTACTGATCATCTATAACAATGTAGGAGTTGCTTTCATTTAAGCTGGATGGTTTCTATATTAGCATACAAGTTTCTCTGTTTTCACACACTCCAGTCAACTGAGATGATTGGCTCAATTCAGACATTCAGCAGGCTCACTTTTATTTTTGTCAAGCTAATATCGCAACTCAGTTATTTCTCCTTTTGTTCATTTTGAGGGAAATAAATGCACTTAATATATACGGCTTCTATTACTTTATTATATCCTCCTACAATTACCATTGTTCTCTCTTCACATTTATTTATCTTCAGTTTCTCATGACTACTTTGAGGTTTTATTTTGCTGTTTCTTACCTTTAGAAATGTGTCCAGTGATCCATTCTCCATGTACTCAGTGATGATCATCACAGGCTTGCCTGAAAAGGAAAACACAATATAAAGCATATAATACCAGCTGCATTTTGGTGCGATAAGCTGTATGTTTTATATTCAATTAACATATGAACCGATTAGTCGACTAATCGAAAAAAAAAAAATCGGTGACTAATCGACTATTAAAATAATCGTTTGTGGCAGCCCTATATGGCTTATGAACAAATGTTTTTGTATGATCTTCAAGCTATTAAACGTCAACCACTCACATCCACTATACAATGATTGACAAGTACGCAAATAATAAGGACATAAACTGTGTTTATAACTCAAATAATAGTGGAAATTCTACAGATTGCAGATCTGTCCGACAGCTTACTCTTAGTGACCACCCCCTCCAGGCGGATGATGTTTGGATGGTTAAACTGGCCCATGATCGAAGCCTCCCACAGGAAGTCACGTCTCTGCTGCTCTGTGTAGCCTGCTTTCAAGGTCTTAATGGCAACTTGGATCTCCCTTTTCCCAGGTAGCCTCAGGGGTCCGCAGCAGACCTCACCAAATTCCCCTGAGGCAAATAAAAAGACTAAGTTTGGCCACTGTAGTTCTGCCAACCTTGCTTTGCAAATAAAAATTGTTAAACCTTAAGCAAAACCTCTAAAATCAACAGCAATCTTTAACCTAAACTTGAAACATTATGACACACAAAGTAAGCAATAATAAAAAGGTTATGTATTTTTTATAAAAACAACTAAGTATAAAATGGAAGTATTTTATTTGATGGTCAGTCATTTCAGCACACAGAACATGTTTAATTTATTATTCCGTGCAAATCATCTTCTGCCTTTGTTCTGAAAGAAATCCATATAACTCTATGGAGTACACAGACAGGCCCGCTGATTATACTCACCAGCGCCGATGATTCTCTCAATAGAGATGAACGAAACGTCAATCTCTTGTGCAAACTCATGCACTGCCTGGTTGGGGTCCTCATAGGTAAGTGGGTCAATGTAAGTCCGCACCCCAGGAAATTTTACTGCAGAAAAAATAAAAATTCTAATAAAATTATGAAATAAACATGGCTCTGATCAATAATTTTTAGCAGGTCTTGCTTGCAAACAATTATACAGTAATTTGGTAAATAATAAAAAAATAAATAAACAAAATGGCACATCAGACATCACTCAGTTTCTTTCTGGATCCCAGCAGTGCAACCAGAAGCTAAATATACATTTTACACCCTTTAATATCCCTGGAAAAGTGTTGTTCTTTTTTTTTGTGGGTATAATTTGTAAAAATCTAATTTAAAATGTGCTTCTCCAAAACCAAAATCAGCATAACAATATCCCACACATATTTGGACCTATGGTGTTTTTTTATATCTTGAAGCGGATGTCTCCATTATAGCTCTGAAACCAACAGATGGATATAAGAGTGCAGTCCCAAAAATATGAACAAATATATTGAGCTTTCACAGCCTATAATGCATCATAGCTTTATGTGTCCTCTGCTGGGTGCCATTCAAAAAAAATAGCTGCTGGCACTCATCACTGACATGTGCACTGGTAGCAGACATCCATGCTTATGAAGATAAACAGAGACATGACCACAGTCTGAACCCACTGCTGTAAACGGAGCGGAAACTTCCGATAAACTCGCATTTGTGTGCACAGTGACATTACACACACACACATGCTGTTTATGCTAAACAGAATCTGCAAAATGAGTTTGGGCTCTCCTGACTTACTGTGACCATTGTGGAAGTGCATCTTTTCTTCCTCTGGATCCTGTTTTGCTTTGCTGTAGCCACATCGCCTGAAGAGAAAACACAAACACATCAGAGTCCATGTCAGGCTGCAGCGGTGTTGTTTGCACACCGAGTGAGAGCGTTTCATTAAAAATGGCTTTTTAAAAGGAAGCAATTTTTTTTTTTTTTTTTTTTTTTTTTTTTTTTTTTTTGTTTGT
>JAUBOC010000037.1:18613419-18648506 GCA_032275365.1 Anablepsoides cearensis | reverse complement strand
CCAGAACCAGCATGAAAAGACTCCAGTCATACAACTTGATTTAAATGACCTACTGGATCCTACAGACAAGGAAACAGCTGGAATATTAATAACGAGCTCCTTTTTCTCCCATCAGTATTCAGTCGTCTTGTCAACCTTGCCTGCAGGGGTTGATTTTACAGTAAAAGAGAGTAACCAGTAACTAACGAGGGAGTCATGCAGCATTTCAGCAGAGATTAGAGAGAGAGAGGACACATGGTGATGACATCAAACAGCTTCCTCATGCCCCTCTGGCTTCCTGACCCAAGCAGTCCAGCAGAGCTGAACACACAAAGATGTCCCCACATGCTGACACATGCTGTAAAAAAACAACCAAAAAAAAACATATGTAGGAAGTTTTACAGAAACAGCTCTTTTACAAATCTACCGTTGCCCCAAAACATCTTCCAGCATTCGTGTTCAGGTTTCTTTTTCTTCTCCTCTCAGGGTTCTAACTCTCTGATGTCTGTGCCGTAATGCACCAGAACTTATCTTGTTATGCAGACCAATATGATCATAACTGATCTAAATAACAGCTTTAACCACTGCTTTTTATCCCAGAATCTGTATGTGTTCTGATAACTCTCAGTCCACATCAGCATGCTGCGCCTGTTGCGTTAGAGCAATGTCTTCTTGACATCTTGGTAATGAGGCACAATGTTAAGCTCAAAAGATCTCAGTTACTGGACACGGTAGACTAATTGAAAACAAGAGAAAAGAGTGCAGAAAAAGGCTTTCATTATTGATTTACATCAAGCAAGCTGCACTAATTAGCTGAACAGCTCAGGATTTTAGATTACATTATAGCTCCCTTGCATTTTAAGTTAAGCAGCTGGGGAAAGTTACATATGTATCATGTTTATTGATAGCAGTGATGATAAACACTTTTGCTGCTTCGATACATTTACAAAAGGATGCAAATGAGATGAAAAATGATGTGAAATGACCAGAATTGTGGAACTTTTACCCTACTAGATTTCAAATGAAGGAAAAAGAAACTACAGGAGAGTTTGTGTAAATAGGGATTTTTTATTTTTTTTAATAGGAAACATTTCATCAAAGTCAGGAAATTGCATGATGATTTGGCTGATTTTAGTGTAAAGTCAAACTCAGATAAACTTTAAGTGGAGGCCGCTAATGTTAGCATGCACTTTAAAGTGCCTGTGACATGTATATACGTCAAATACAAAAAGTCTAAAAAAAAAAACGTATTTACATTTAAGAAATTGACACAAAACACATTATTTTACCCATTTTGTTACATAACTGGCATAATTTCATTTTAACGTGGCTCAGTCAAAGTGAAACAGGAAGTGACATCAAAGAGGAACTCTTTAGGAAAAGGAACTCCCTGGTCTTTTTTTATTGAAACAATATTATTTGAACTCTGACTCTTTTTCATTGCTCTATGATAGTGACTCAAAATAATCTAAAGAAACATCAGATTCTTCTCTACAGTCTGTGTTGTCAGCCATTGTAGCAATGCTCTGTTCACATGGAGACATTCCCCTTTCAAATCACTTCCTGTCATTTCACATGCAAATATCTCAACAACTGCTCATCTCAGCGATGTGATTTTTTTTCCCAATTTGTCATCAGTGTTATCTCTTCCAAAAATACATTAATATTTATTACAGAAATATGATGTCACAGGCACTTTAATTTCACTGTTATAACCTACTTTTCTCAATCAAAACAATAGTTGTCAACTAGCTTGTGATGTATGTCCTTGCTTCAAGACAGAGCAAAACAAAACAGCTGCAGGAGAGAAAAAAATCATGTTTATCCATTTTCTGAGGCTGGAACAAAGGATGTGATGTCGCACAACACTGTGTTCATCTGAAAAATATCCCCATGAGTGGTGTCTTCTCGCATGACATTGCAACTTGTAATTACTTTTGGACAAAATGCACAATATGTTCATGACAGAAGTGCAGTAAAAAGTTTTTGTTTTTGTTGCACAAAAAAAATCTTTTTATTGTTATTGCTTAAAAAAATCCAAATCTGTTTGTTGTGATTTTTCAGTCACATATTTATTCCCAAAGATCAACCACAAAAGCCGTTAAAAATATAAAACAGTTGAGATCTGCCAGAAAAGGCAGGCAACCATGTCTGTGTTTGCAAAATATTTGTTTGACAACTGAACAGATATTAATGAAGCTCATCCAACAGTTACATCCACATCCATCTACTCTCAGGAGGCTACTTTTTAAAAGTTAAAGTATATACTTTAAAAATATACAAATGATAAGATTTAAAGACTAAATCCATAGAAGCTCATTTTTTTTCAATCAAGAATCCAGCGCTGAAATATGAAAGACACGCAACAAGAAACTATTTTTTGAGGCATTTCATTTTGAAATACTCAGGAAACCAGTAAAATAATTGCTCTCCTTTGTTCTCATTGCTGAGATTCTGAAAAACCCAGAGGATATCAAAAAATCACACCAGCTGCTTAAGATAGTGTTTAGATTCCCATTTCATAAAATCAGTGCTCTCTACACACTGCATGATTTCCAATAAAAGATAAAGTTGAAAGAAGTTTTAGTTTTTTTTTTTGTTTGTTTGTTTTTTTACCACAGCAGGTAAACAAAACGTGTTTGTTTTATTGCCTCCACGGGGACACTCCTTTACTTCGATGCATTTCTCCATCATTTGACCATAAATGTATCAGTTGCAATTGAGTGTCTAACATACAGGAATTCTGTTTAAACTGTTTTATCAGGTTTCAGATTCCATCATAACACAACACAAATTTCAAAAATGTTGGGAAATGGCTTAAAATGTAAATAAAAACGGATTAGAATGATTTGCAAGTTTCATAAAACCACTTGATAGAGCATATTTCAACATTTTTTGGTAATTTTTTGCAGTATTTAACAAACTGATGAACCTTTGCTCATCTTTAATCTTAAATCATTCAGATTTTTTTTACAATTTTAAGGCTTGCTGTCATTAAATTCAAATTATTATTCTTAGTTTTTTCCCAAATTGCTGTAAAATGTCTTAATTTAACCACTTCATACATTTATTGTGTTCCATTGTGAATAGAATAAATTGGCTTTTAGGAATTGTAAACTCTTATATACACTTTATTTCTTTGTTTTTATCTTACACAATGTTCACATTTTTTTCTTAACACATACAACACAGAAAATAAGCTGTTGCATTTTAGAATATACTTTAAAGTCTACCTTTGTATGATAACACTGTTTCCACAGCATAAAGCCAGCAGTGGAGCTGCTCTGTGCTTCAGGGGCTGAAATCCTTTATCTTTGTGACCTAATGAAAATTACGTCGAGCTTCTGAAAACATGAAAGAGAAAAATCTGATAACTGTATATTCTTAATGCAAATGAAAGATTGGATCAACAGTGTTGTGCAACACGTTATCAGATTTTATCAGTTGAATTGTGAGCAGAAAAACAATGACTTGGTTCTTTATTTTATTATTATTTATTTTGCTGCATGTCACAGCCCTGTGTACTTTGCTTTTTTTATTTTGTCCTCCAATATTGATTGTACCATTCAACTGATTCTAACTGGTAATATCTGCTAGAATTTACTATAAATAGAAAATATAGAACAGGTTGGACAAAGTCAGGAAAAGGAATTAAAAGGTGAGTAGAAAGCCATAGGGACAGGTGCAGGGATGACGACTCAGTGGGATGGAGGTTAGGGCGAAATCTGAAAGGCGCCGATGGATGCCTGAAAGCTGTCTGAGGGAAAATAAAGTGAAAACCAGAGGTGTAGAAAGAAATTCGGGGAGACAGAAACATGCAGGCACAGGGGAGAAAAAGAGTCACGGAGAGAGATGCTGCAGGACAGGAAAAGCAGTTGAAAGCCCCCGTGGAGTCAGAGTGTCAACAAAGTTTTAATTGCCACCTCGCGGTGGACAGTCGGAGTAAAAGGTTGACAGTGGCGGAGGACAAGAAAGGAAGGAGTTTGGCAAAGATAACACGTTGAAAGACAGAGGAAGGGCACTGGGAGCAGCACGACTCGCAAGGTTAAGATCTGTCTGGACTCAGGAATGAGGTTAACACTGCATGTGGTGTTCACAAAAAACAAACACACAGACAAAAAATTCTCACAAAAAAAATCTCATCATATCGAGTAGTTTAAAACTTTAAAAAACAAAGCACTAAATAACTCTCCCAAAAGCAGCCAAAAGGCATGGATGAGTAACTCAGAATGTGATTTATTTACAACACGCACTGGGAACGAATGAAAGTTGATCCTGAAGGTATCCAGGCAGCAAATGACAGGTGACAGCGAGGCAGACAGGTGAGTGAGCAGGGAGGCAGTGAAATATGGCAGCATCGTCTGTGACACGCAGGAGATCTAGAGCACAAAGAGAACATGGTTACCAGACAAGCAAGAATCTATCAAAAGATACTAAGCTGCAGAATTGGGCTTGAGGGCATTATGATTGACATTAACAGTGATGCAGTGAAGAGTGTGAGGTGACGGAGAACTGGACCGTAGCTTCTACTGAAAACAATCTGCTGAGAATGCAGAAAGTGAAAAACGGCAACAAAAAATAAAAAAAAAAAAAGTTATACATTTACACACACACACAAATAATATGAACAACAATAAAATTTAAATCACGAGTGGGTCACATTAGTTACATCTGTTCAGTGGATCATCCACTGTAAAGCCGTCATGGATGTTTTTACTGTATTTATCCAAAGCATCAAGTTGGATGTGACCCAGTGAATCATCAGGGAAAGTCTTTTGTCTATATTTTAGCAAAGGAAGAACCCATTACATTTTGGTGAGGATCCAGGCCACTTTGATCAAATTTAGAGATAGTACACTGACTTTGGCAGAGTATTGCTCTCTCTGCCTGCCATAAATACTGACGCTGAAATACAATGTGCCAAAAAAAAAAGTTGATTTTTGCAAAATCTTCAAAATAAAACATGAAGCTGCTCAAGTTGTGTTTACACCCAGTTTGTTCAATTGGCACCATAAGAAAGTAGGTTTTCTATGGCTAGAAGAGATCAAACATTCTGCTAAATTCACCCATTAATTTGTTCAAATGTGCGTGTGTTTGTTAGTTTCTGTCTCCTGCAATCATTTGATCCTGCGTTCTTTAATAGCTGCATGAAATTTATGCAGATAAGATTTTGCGATTTGAAGGTTAACAGCCTGTTCACAAGATTAGCGATTCAAAAAGGGATTCAACCTGTGGAAGTGTGTAATCTGTTTTACACAGACTCATACACGTACAAGAGTCAACGTTCATTGGTGATGCGAATACAAGGGTCAGTTTTACTGCCTAGTTTTTCTGAAAAAAAAAAAACACAACACACAAGTGGGTTTGCTTGTTTTAGGAGAGCAAACAAATCATAGGCCTATATGTTTATATTATTTTATTTTACTTCCCAACATTCTGAGTTTATCTGAATTACAGACTGTTCTTTTTTAAAATAAAATATGAAATAATTCATGTTACTTTTCTAGAAAACCACTTAAGATTAGTCTGAGAATTATTGCTAATCTCTGCTAAAAGCAGCAGAACTTATTTACCAAGATTTAACTATCCTGCATTCAGATCAGATCAGACATTCTTGTTCACCACATACGACAAGATGTACATGAATTGCAAAGCAGGCGTGTTTATTGGAGTTGAGGTAAGCCAATTAAAAGTATCTTAAGTGTCCTCACAGTTCAGTTAAACATTGGGCGCCATGCCCAGTTAGTGTAATTAACGAGCTCACTGGCCTAAAGGGTCACGGGTTGGTGTTTTGTGTTCAGTATAAATTCTCTGCTTTAAGGAGAAAACCAGGAGTCCTGAACAATGACAGAATGTGTAGGATATGAGATTAGAGGGAGGTGAAGACATTGGACGGGATCAGAAAGATAAAACCTTCTGCACTTCATCACAATGAATATAAATTCTAAAAAGGCAAACAGGCCTTTGTACAGAAGCATCTTGGAGAAGCTGGTGGGCTTATTAAATAGGTTAACAACTCACATGGAGTGGAGAACGATGTCTCAGATTTAATAAGTTGGCACCCCATGCCAAACCTTTGAAACAGATGGCTTGGTGGGCAGGGGCCACGGCAGTTCCACCCCCCCACATCCCAATGCAATGCATTTCATTTGCCTAAAGCTAACAGTGATTTACCCACATGAATGAAAAGGAGCAGATCACAGAAAGTAGAATCACCAGGAGGAAACTTACCTCAGAGAAATGTAGATCGGAAAAAGATATCCATGTGCTTTTGAGACATAAGTTGGATCTGGGACTCTGGGGTCTGACACAGGAAAACCAATAACAGGGTTAAAGTTTAAATGATTTACTTGCATTATATATTGAAAAAATATATTATTTACACATGTGGGATGAAAGTAGTGATCTTAAAATATCTGTTCTGAGGAGGTGTTAGGAATTAGTCACTGATCCTTGATAAAATCCAAGGAAGATTGATTTAGAGGAATGGTTCTTGGGATTACTTGCCTTCTTTTCCAGCTTTATGAGGGTTGAGGATTCAGCAGTCAGCGGAGGAAGAAGAAGAGCAGTATTGAGGAAAGGCAAGCCTGACTTTGTCAGATGAGTAAATGATCCTTTCTTTACAGGTTCGATCAGCGAAAAGAAGAGACATCTATAGAGGAGACTCAAGAGTCAGATGGATTGCACATCATGCACCGGAGAAGAAACTGCACAAAACATAATCAATAATGGTTCGTCTTGGAAAGTGTGGCCACTCTGATCACTGAGCTGATGGTTTGAACAGGGCAGTGAAAGAGACTCAGGTGCAATGATGACTTAAGCAGGACGCGGAGCTCCGGCCAGCCCACAGCTCCATCTACAGGGGAAAAAAAGAGGGAAGCGTAAAGGAAGATCCTGGACCAACAAAATCCATTTTGTGGTCAGGTGGATGCCACACACGCTGTGATATCGGGCTTAGACAGTCCAACATGTTGAATATGCCCAATTTGAGTTCGAAGCAGTCCTGACGTCTTTCCATGCCAACTAGATCACTTTTAACTCACCACCCACGGCAGGAATATCTGCTAAGATTATCTTTAGAGCCATCACAAAAATAAGAGTGTCCTTAAAGATTGTGGGAAGGGCAAAATCAACTCAAAATTCGGCACAATTATCCTGCCTTGTGAACCTGGCATTAGTTGAGACAGATAATTAAAGAGCACAATTTCAGAAATCTACTTCTTATTATTGAGCTTAGAGACTTTTTACATTTTCTTTTTTTTTTTTTAAAATCCATCTTCATGAAGAAATGTTTGTCTATCCAGCTGAATATATGTTGCTATGGAGCTACCTGCTCTTTTGTCTCCTTTCTGTCGTTTTGCTCATTGCTTCCTGTGTTCCTCCTGCCTTCCCTGCAGGTTATTGTCCTCTTTCAAAACAAGAAAAAGAAAATTTGTACCCATAAATACAATGATTAAAAAGGATTATTTTCATACAACACAAAGAGTGAGCTCTCACATCAATCAGAGGACAGCATCCTGCACACAGAGAGGAGAACACGTGTGCTTTGCTTTTTTAAACAAATTACATATGAACTGGGAAACTGACTTAACTGAGCCAAAAAAATACAATAACTCATGAACAGCTTTTTAAAAGCAGGTTAAAAAATCCAGTTATTCACACACAGAAGTAATTTTCACTCTTTTTTTTTCATTTCTCTGGCCTGTGACCCAGTTTAGTAATTTAGTCACATCTTTTTGATTTATTACCTTTCTGTGATTTTATCAATAAAAGCTCATCTTCTTTTCATCCTCCAATTATTTGTTCAGCTTGATTTTATCACTCTGTCTTTGCTGGCCCCCCTCATACTGTAAGTGCAGGAATAAAAGTGACTGACTAATGTGTCACTCCTTAAATCCACATCTCCCCCCTTAATAATCCCAACCTGTTCTTTATGCCCTGTTGGTACACCATAACTTTCCCTGTCCTGTTTTCATGGCCCTTTTTTACAGTGGCTATATAAATGCATCATAAACTTGAAATGCTACAGTAAACTTGCTGACACTTCCTAACAAAAGCAGAACACTTGACAGGATACTAATTATGCCCCGCTTACAGTAACTGTTGTCAAAGTCCTTCCAAAAACACTGACAAATCAAGTCCCAGGAATTTGAGGTCATCTTGGATTGCAGCAAGTTTTCCTCATGTTAGCATGTGAATTTTTAACATACATAGTTTATTCATTTCATAAAAAACAATTATTCAATGACAAAAAAAAATCACAAATAAAATGAAAGGCAACGGAGGGAGGAAGAACAAAAATACAATATCTGCCCCTCTTTCCAGAAAAAAAAAAGAAAAAAATATTGATGATCTACAACTAATAAAAAAAAAAAAAAAGATTTTGTTTGCAACAATTCCTATGGATAAACATTATATAGTTTATATGATAGTTTATAGTTTCTTAAACATAAACATTGATCTGGCATGTTTAACATAATTCTACCCCAGATTATTCCATAATCTTATTCCTTGGATTGAAATACACCGTTCCTTCAAACTAGTATCAACCAAACGATAGAACTTCAATAACTTAAGTTAATAAAATAATATATTTTATGACTATAATGTTTTCTACTGATAATTCTTGCTCTTTTCTGTAAAAAAATATAGAATTTGTAATTTTTTTACATGCTTTTCCCCAAAACATCAATACAATACGTAGATCAAGTGTGGAACAACTATTGCAATATATAACATACTATACAGAGCTTTAGCATTGAATATCTCCCTTACTTTATACAGTACTGCAATAGATTTAGCTATATTTATTCTTAATTAATTTGTAAGGTTTCCATGTCAGCTTTTCATCAATAATGACACCAAAAAACTTACGTTACAAATCTCAACACCATCAACATTAAATAGAACATCAATAGTTCTTTCTTTTACTGAATATCATGTAGTTATAGTTTTATCTAAATAATATATTAAACTGAAACAAAGTTTGTATTTTTACATATTCTATCAGCATCATCTCCAGTTCTCATTAAAGTAATGAAGTACAAAAACTTTACTGGTAACACTTACTTTATAGTAATTTATTTTCGGCCAAACTTTACTTTTACTCCTTATATTTTCATGCAATTATCTGTACTTTCTATGCCTTATGTAAAAGAAAATGCAAAGAATATTTCTTTTCTATTTCACTTTGGCCTGTTTTCATTCCAGCTTGCCATCGTTCAGAATAAAACAATAAATAAATAAAAAAACTATCCAGAAATACTGCACCTCCTGGATGCAGTGTATTTAATTATAGTTGGATGAGAAGTATAAATATACCATTCTGTCATCCTATTGGTTTGTACGATCCATCACAGCTGGACACAAATTGTCACACTCCAGCAGGACATGACAGACATATCTAGCTGAATATGAAGATGATTGAGGCAGTTTTATACAGCCAAAACAGGAAGTCTAGTGCATCCCAAATTTTTCAGCATTAACATTTTATATTCAGTATTTTATAGTCATTATGGCATTTATTTGAAAAATTAATGAAAAAATGAGGGAGGTAGGGTTGTGCATTTTAAAATAACAATAGTCTCCTGTGGCAAAGTCTAGCTTTTACCCTGCAGGGCTTTTACCCCTTTACATTATTTTTACCTTTAAGTAGTTTTAAAACAAGTACTTTTATACTTTTTAGTAACAAGTTTAAGTCGGTACTTCTATTTTTTTTTTAAACCATTATACTTCAACTGAAGTCATGAATGTGAATGATTTTGATAACTCTTGTTCTCATTTCATAGAAAACACCAAAACACATTTAATATTACAAAGTTTACATACATTTACTGCTGTGCACCTAATATTTGTGCTTCCAGTACAGCAGATCCAAACAGCCCAGATATGGTTTTCCAGGCATCAGATAATGACTGAAAGTTTGATTATACAATAAACATAAACACAAGTATTTGGAGCACATTCATGCAACGCCTTTCTTTAAAAGTCGTGTTTGAAATGGATCAGCGGCTGTTAGTTCTTTTCCACTAGTGAGGCAGAAAAAAATATATTTTAAAATGTATGACAAGCAACTAGAAAAGTAGGCAGTTAGACTTTTTAATCTGCTGAATCTGGAACTTTTTTAAATTCAAAATGAATTTTCTTTGCATTCATTTGGTTACTGTATGTCTCAGTGTATAATGATGCTTTGTTTGGGAGCCGCAATAACCTCATTTTCTTTAATGCCTGAGCCCTAACAAGTAGCAATTTGGTTTGCAAAAATGGAGAAAAATAAAGATCAAAACAGATTGACATTGTAGTATGCATAAATGAGGGCAAAACAAAGTGAATGAAAACAGGAAACATATTATCTGTGCACCCCAGCCTCAGAAAAATAAAAAATCTTGCAGCAGAGTAAGGGGTAGAATTGGGGAAACACCATTTGCATTGAATGAGCAGCCAGAGCCAAATCCTGTTGACTGGATGAATCCTGATGAGGAGCAATAAGCTCCATCTTCATTCAGTTTGTTTACTAGACTCTGTCTCTGTCTCTATCGCAATTCATTCCCACATTAATAAGTAATCATTTATCTCACTGTGCTCATCGTGATATTGTACACCTTTATAAGTCTTTGCCTAATACACTCACTTACATTTCCCTCTTTTTAAACTCAAGTGAATTGAATCAAATGACAAAACCAGCTTCTGCACCCCTAAGATAAAGTAAGGATTGAACTGTAAGAAGTTAAATTGATGGGAAACTGAAGTCTTTCCACCGTTTTATATGCAGGGGACATTAGACCTAAATCTAGTCCAACATTATGGAAGTCATGCTCAAACTTGAAGCTGCAATTTAAAATAAAATAATCTTTCTGCAAAACGTCTTTTTTTCAAAGTACAAACGGCACCATGGGGATCATTCCCTTTGATTTTTATATGTGCATTTTACACAGTTTATTATGTACTAAAAATATATTAAGCTCCAGCTCCGGGAAATATAAACGGATGCTTGTGGATTATTGACTAAATGACAAACAGACCCCATTTGTGAGGAGTTTTGTTTATGAGAGGGTGGACAGGAGGACAAGAGCTCCGCAGGGAAGAGTACACTCACCATTCATCTTCACATTGCACATCACACACATCCAGCACAGCATAGAGTCCTGCTGTCTGTGGAAATACTCTGATGACTCTACAGTATAGTTAGTCTGAGTCAGTGGTGCTGAGTAACGTTCACTGGTGGACAGCTTTTGAAGCATTTGAGGAAATAACCATCTCATCTTTAAAGGAAACACATGCTTTTAAGGGGGACATATCATGCAAAATCCATTTTTTTAGCTGTTAAGCACATTTTGTTGTGGAATTGGAGTCTCTAGGAGTGCAGAGAGTTTAATTTAGTCTCTCCTGGTGCTGCAAAGATACATTTTGTTTATTTTCTATGACATTTTCTGAACTATTATGTCAAATTATTTGCGATGGAACTGCTAAATAAGGTCTGGACTTACCGAATACAATTTTCTCGTCTTAATTCTCCTCTGATTCTGGGTCAGACTCTGGCCCAAACATTTAAGGCTTGATGGACAAGTCTTCTGTTGAAATATGTTAATTAAATCATAAATAAAACGTTCCTGAACTCTAGAAAATGCTAACCCCACCTCTCTCAAATCGGAGCGGACCGGTCTGGAAGCCGGATAGGGGCGTGGCTTGAAGCGCCTTAAAGGCACAGTATCAAATCCAGCTGCTTTGAGACACACTGCAGAAAAGTGGTGAAAGAGGGGCTGCTAAGGTTCAAATAAGGAGGAATTCAGACCAAAGCATTGTAGTTCAAAACACCCAGCGAAAACTCAAAAAAACACAGGACACCACACGGCGGACGTTAATAGCACAATGAACCAACACCCAAGTGAGGACAGGACACAGAATCTAAAGGTGAGCTAATGAGGAACAGATTAAAGCACCTTGGGAGACGAGGTGAGGAGCAGGTGTGAGGGGGAGCAGCAGGGGAAGACAGAGATACGCAGGGAAATCATAAAATCATCAGAAAATCAAAGAAAAACCAACAGTCGATGGAAAAAAGTAGATTTTGCATGATAAGTCCCCTTTAACAAAAATAAAGCCTTAACTTTGACTACAAGCTCTCTAATACTAATATTTACTCCCTTTTATATATTTGCATTAGAAGCTTGGTATTTGTTTAGGTAGCTTTTCATATTTTGCAGCTGGTGTGAGCCTATTGTGACTTCCTTCAGGGCTGCTAAGCTCCTGTCAGAAGGCACAGATTCTAACCAGTCACACAACCAAAGCCCACATTAGTCCTCTGAGGCTTTCTGCAGCAGGAAGGTGTACAACCCTCTGGCAGATGGTCAAAGTGCTGCATGTAACTCAGTGGACAACATTACAAGCTGCAGTACTTGGGGCAACACATCTCTTCAACACTGCATGATAGGAGGTGGCAATTTCCAACCAAAGTGTTAAAAAATAAAATCAGATTTTCAGGTTTCTCCCATGTACACTGTCTTCTTAATTCAACAAAATCTTGTAAAGATTGTTATTTATTTATTTTACATAAGGCAGCCTGTAAGAGCAGAGAGAGGATGATGTAATTCCCTTTTTATCCCAAAAAAATGACATAATATTTGCTGACAATTAATGTAGTTTTTACCTCTTGGTGTTAATCTCAAAACAACTTGACAAACTAGGTGCATAAATAAGGTTGTATTTGATAATGTCTGACAAATGCCACATAAAAAGCAATCTGTACTTTTAACTCATGCAAACATCTACTATTTTTAGATTTTAAACAAGGTGGTAAAACAACAAAAAAAAATGTCACGATTGTGTTCCACAAACTAAATCCAAACAGCAGTTAATCTTACCTTTTAGGGAGCCAACATTAATGACTGTTATCTTATCCACAATCAGCCATAGCTGCCGGTGGAGGATGATTAGTTTGAACTCTGAACATGTCTGGCAAGTTGGATTTTCTCATTTTTCAAGCTGTTATTTCATCGTCTAACTGACTCAAGTTTTTATTTTATTTTATTTTTTTATTTTTTTTAGGTAAAATAAAGCAAATACAAAGAGGTTATGTTTCTTATACTTCTGTATCTTTCTATGGACTGAGCAAACCAGCCTGCTTTAAACACTGTGCTAACATGCAAGGTTGTTTCTGCGCAAAGGTTCAAGCAGAAAACATTTTAAATATAGATAAGTTCAAATGGGACATAATGACATGATTGTAAGAGTAACTTTCATAACTTACATTAGAAAAGAAACTAATTACCTGGCCAGTGATTGAAGAATACTGCTTTATTTCATATAATGGCATTTAAAAATTTATACACATATAAATATCTTCATTTATAAAATGCAGTCTGCCTTCCACGATGTTTAATTTTTATTTTCATCATATATACACGTTCACATACTGAGGATTAAGTAGCCCGTTGACCCAAACTAGCTTTGAACTCAAAACCTAAAAACTCAAACACTGGTTTGGACTCTGGACTCAGATTTTAGATGACGAAAGTGAAACTTTTCTCTCTCTGCAGATGAAAGTGAAAAAAGCTTTTTCATGTCAAATAGAACTCAAACATCACACTGCCCAGTGATGAGTCAATGTCCAGCAGAGGTCACAATGACTAAACTTTTCTTTTTCATTTCTTTATTTATTTCATTGTTTTGTTTATGATAACTCTAAATGCAAATATGACAACTTTAGGGTTTCACTGTTAAAATAAAATAAAATAAATGCATCAAAATCAGTATGGGGAAGAAATGTAGCTCCTAAATCTCTTTTAGATCAGGAACTAAATAATTATCTTGAAACTGAAAAAACAAAAATAGATCTTTAAATTTAAAAATCCAAGATAAAATAAAAATCCAAATGGTACCGCAGTAAGAACCAACCAAGGTTTACTCAGTTTAGAACTGGGAGCAGAAAATGACGTCAGTGCAGAATTGCCAGGAGCAAATCAACAGAAATACATTTTTATTGCTGCCTGAGCTTCCTGTTGGTTGTCTTTTATGTATTAGATCAGCATTTTTTTAAAGCAAATAAAAACTGAGGATGTGTGACAAACAATAAGGGAACAAAAGAAAGGGAAATATACTGCAACAAACATGTTGCCTGATTTAAACAGCCCATGATCAACAACATGCAGAGGTCGGTGAATTGTTATTTGTGACGCTTGTTGTCCTGTAAATCTATAAAAGACCATTTTAAAAACATGCAAATCCTCTTTGAAGAGCACTCGGCAATGAGATCAAGAACAACATATCGAATGTGTAATAAATGACACTGTCAAAGATCTTTCATTATTTAAAGAGCTTAGATGATTGATCATGACTCTGTCATGGGGAGTTAATATTGATGACACTCACACATGTTTCTTGTGCTCCACGCTGCAGACACAAGGGAAATCTGATGTTTAATCCCTACTCCATTAACTCTCCATAACTTTGTGACGAGTCTATTACTGAAATAAACATTACAGCAGGGACAAAAAATGGTGTGACAATTATTTACCCTCCTGTCTTCTTTCATACACAATATAGATTTATGAATGATGGATGGTTGGTTGTTCTAAACATTAAGACTGAAGGGCACTTATCATCTCATCAGTGAAGAGTCTGAAGGTGTAAATATGTAGGGATTAAACCAGTGGTGCCACCATGTGGCCAGGGTGGACCGCCCACATGACTGCCCACCGCTGAAGAAGAGGCAACATTGTTTTTGTGCTTGTCTGTATGTGCGTGTGCATGCAGGAATTATTTTGGCATACATCCATCCTTGTGGGGACCAACTTGTAATCATGAGGACCCTAGACCACATGGGGGCAAATGCTGCTGGTGGGTAAGGGGTTAAGTTTAGGACTAAGTTGTGAATTGAGTTTAGGTTAGGTTTAGGGTGAGGGGTCAGGGTTAGGCTGTAGAAATTCATGGAAATCAATTCAATGTCCCCATTAAGATAGCTGTACTAGACCACGTGGCATGTGTAGCATTGACATACCTCATGTTATCCTGGTATAGGTTCTCAGTCATTCAGTAAAATAAAACTGCTAAAATTCAGTGAGGCTGCTGAGTGATTGTCAATGGCCCCAATCTGACCAATCCTTTAAGATTTTATGGAAGCATTTATATAATTAAAAATTGTTTATTTGCTGCATTTGAATTTCCTTTAAATCTATCACATTGTATTCTTAGTCTTTCATGATTTAAGTGTTTTATGTAATATTTAAAGAACAGAAAAGGTTGTGTTTCTGTATACTTTGCAGGTTCTCTTGTATTACATTAGATGACTTGATAAGATTTTGCAGCCTTTGTCTCATAAATGCAGACTAAGATTAAAGAAGAAAACTGTTTTTAAAATTGAATTGATCATTGTTTTTCCTACATAAATTAACTAAGTGACTCAATGGGATAAAATTACTTTGATGAATAATTATGGATAATATAAATAATCATGTTTTTTTTAGCTTTAAAAACAAAAAAAATGTGTGTGTGTTTTCAAGTTTCAGAAATAATTGGAATTAATTTAGACTTAGATGTTTTTTACTTTTATTTTTTGTTACTAATATTTTTGTCCTTAAATTGTGGCCCATATGTCTACACCATATGATATGAAAAATATATGAACGTCTTACAGACGTTTACTTTACATGTGTACAGTGGTCTGTTTTTTTTTTTCTTAAAATAAGCAAATAATTAATTAATTAATTAATTTGTGCTTCAATGGAGAATAAAAAATATATTTGAAGTTTTACCAAATAGGCAATCCATCACTTTTGATTTATTTTTCTGTTTTTAATTTTCTTACTTTCTAATATTTTCAGCTGGAGAAACACAGAAAATATTTTATTCTGAGATTTGGGCCAACACTGTAAAAGGCAATGAAAATCTTCTCAAACATGGAAGATTATCAGCATTAAAAAAACTGTACGTTTTGAACAAGAATATGTGTAAAACAGTAATGTGTAAGACGGTTTATTAAGCATCTTATAAAAAAATGCATGAGTTTTATTTATTTTTTTATTGTAGATGTAGAAACTGATGTGCCTAAAAAACACTGAAACATAACTCATCTCTTTTATTCCATGTTTCTTTTTGCCAATAAACCAGTTCATTTATTACATAATAAAATCTAATACAAGCCACCCTGGACAAATATCTGGTTTTCTGAGCTGAGAGACATTTTATCAGCCTAGGCATTTGTGAAATGTACATTTTTTTTTTGCTAAAACAGAGCATAAACCTGCACTAAAACTGGTCATTTGGGTTTTTTAGTCATGGGTAATGATCAGTTGAGAACCCATGATGTGCAGCTGTTCTTGCTTTAAACAGGGCTGACACGTTCAAAGTTAGAAATGTCGTGGAAAATCTCTAGTTTACCACAGTTGGACATTTTTTTTCCAACAGGAAGACAATTTATAATTGGAGCACTGACCTAACCCACAAACTTCCCTCTGCTGTGCACTTCTGTTGATTTCTCTCTCCCTTTCCAGAACAACTGCATCACACCAGGCTAAATCTGATTATTTTAAAAAAGGAACATGCATCTCTTAATAGCACGTTTGTGTGAAGCCTGTTTGTCTTTTAATATTTTTCATTTGAGAACATCACAATACTCAATGCATGAACATATTTCATTACAAGTTTGAAGCAATTTCAGTATTTTTAGAGTCTCTACTTCACTAGATTCACAACTAGAGTCGCTCACAGCACGTTTTAAAATCAACTCCTTCCAAAGCATCTTTACTTTGACACAATTCTGCAGAAATCTGAAAGGTTACAATAGTCATAAAGGTTATTTCATATGCTAATTAATTTAATTATAAGCTCGACTTGGTTAAAAGGTCAATTTTGTTATGATAGGCACGAGTCGCCTCATAATTAGTCGTTACATTATTATATCATTTGTCGAATCGCCTCTGTGACCCACTGGTCAAATAAAGGAGCACTCAAAGTGAAAACATGCCTCAGCTCTGCTGGGATAAACAACATGGAAGGAGACATTTCCTGTCAGCAGGAGTTGGTAGTGAGCATTATGTGAAGTATTCCACATCACAGGACACAATGCTTTCTTTAACATTTCTGTTATTATGCAATGAATCTCATTTTCTGCATTTCAAAGTCATCTGACTTTACAGAAAGTCTGTAAAAAAATTAAAAAAATGTTAAAAACCAATATGAATAGGAATATTAGGCAAAGGAAGGTGAATGCCACACAAAATTTGAAGTCAATAAATCATGTTTAGATGTTCACAATAAATTTATTTGAGTCATTGTTCTGTTTTAAACTAGACAGTCAATAAATCACATCATATTACTATTACTTCCTCTTTTAGGTTGCCCCATAAGACAAGTCAATCCACCAATCACAGGTAGGGCCAACTCCACCCACAGGACCACATGTTCTGCAGAGACCCTTGCTTGAAGGCGGGAGGACAGCTCACAGAAAGCCCAAATGACCTGCTCTGTTTGTAGCCACGCCACACAGAGGGATGTCAGCTGAGCAATAATTAGTCCGTCCACCGATGTTTCTCTTAAAACCACATTAGTTTCTAACATCAGAACGTTATCATTTTGACATTAACACAATTCAGAGCCATTTGAGCCAAATGTTTGCACTCATCTCTTGATGAGTTGCTCATGAGATAAGTACAAAAATAAAAAAAAACAAATTAAAATGATAAATAAAACAAAGTTCTGCAAAAAGAGCAAGCGGTAATAAAATGATAAAAGCACTCGAGCTGCCTTTTTTGTAGGGCAAATTAGTATTCGAGGGTTTCCTCGACCTCATCTTTGAAGATGAGCGAGCAGACAGTGATTTGGAAGAGGCAGTGTCAGGGCAGGAGCACAACATGGAGGGAAAAGTCTGATTACAGCTCCTGAGATTAAGGCGCCTCTGATGAAGAAGGGGAGGCATCGGGGGTCACTTCTCTGTCCATGGATACCAAAACCAGCTGCTTGTCAGTTTCTTCCAGAATAATGGTGGAACAAACTTAGAGTTAGTGTCTATTTTTCAACAACAGCTGACTGTTTTGTAGCTCTTAGTGTGGCGTAGACCTAAATAAATAAAAATGTAAAGTTTATATTTTATATAAAGTCAAACAAATGATGCTCAGAGTGTGTGTGGTTTGTTTTGAAGACGAGCGGTGTTTATGGGAGACTGGGTAGTTTCGTGCCAGCAACACCTTCTGCTGCCCTCATCACTCACTGCGGGTCCTTACCTGTTTCACCCGGTGAACCTCACAGTGCTGCAGCACAACACGATCTCTTATTGATCAGCAGGTGATGAGGGGGGATGTGTGTGCTTCAGGTTCCTGAGGAATTAAAAGCATTTTTGTGCTTTCTTTCGATGCAGTCCAGGTGAGGTCAGAACAAGGAACTTGAAACTTTCTACTTTCTACCTTCTCCTTCTCCGTCGGGCTCAGAGTTTATCCCATCTGTACCGAAGCAAAATGTGATGCTTTCTGGACAAGGCACCTGTCTTTCAAACATGTCAACACACACGTGTGACGCCCCTTAATTTCTACAGCCTAATCCTGACTCCTTACCCTAAGACTAACCTCACAGGTACATGACCCTAAACCTAACCTAAACTCAATTCACACCTTAGTCCTAAAGCAGTAGTGACCAAAGTCAGTCCTCGAGGGCCGCAGCCCTGCATGTTTGACTTGTTTCTCTGCTCCAACACACCTGATTTGAATGAATAGATGATTATCAGGCTTCTGCAGTATGGAGGACCTAAACTGACATAATTAGAAAAAAAGCAGAATTATATGAACCACTAAATAAATACACTTAAAATGCACCAATTAAATTAGAAAAATAACTTTATCTCCTGTTTTATATTTTATTGACTTTCATTTTTATTTTTCCAAATTAGTTCCAATAAGTTAGTCTATATATTTTAACACATAATTAAACATTTACTGTATTTTTTTAAACATATATTAATTGTTTTTTCTGTACTTGTACATGCATTTGTGTCTCTTAAATGTGTTTGCTTGGTAATGTTTATATTTTTCCAACAAGTCCAACAAGTCTTTTTATTGATTTTTGTTGCATTAAATGCTCCAATTAAATTTAAGAGACACAAATGCATGTACAAAAAGGAAAAACTATATACAAATATATATTTAAAAAACTGTAAAATTTAAATTATGTGTTAAAATCAAGGTCAACCTCAAACATGAGGTAAAGTTATCTTCATTTATTTGGTGCATTTTAAATGTATTTATTTATTTTGAGGTACATTTATATGCTATTATTTCTAATTATGTCAGTTTTGGTCCTCCATACTGCAGAACTTGGAAGATGTAGTTCAGTGACTGAATCAGGTGTGTTGGAGCAGGGAAAAACGTAAAACATGTAGGGCTGCGGCCCTCAAGGACTGACTTTAGACACCACTGTCCTAAACCAAACCCCCATCCCACCAATGACATTCAACCCAAACAGGGACTCGGCTTAGGTCCCCACATGTAGGTGTTTTGTCTTAAAAAAGGTTCTCATATGTCACGAAATACCCGTCCACACACACATGCACACACACATTCCTACAGAAGATCGATTTAGAACCACCTGTTCACCTAACGTGCACATCTCGGGCAGTGTGGGAGGAAAGCCAGAGGAAGCCTCTCAGGCGCAGGAGAACATGCAAATTATACTCAGAGAGGTCTGCACAGCCAAGGTTCTAATTGGAGACTTGCTTGTTGTCAAGCAGCACTGCTGTTTTGTCAAGTTTAGAGAAATTTATCATTTTTTTACTAGTAGAGTTTCTTTTCTTTTAATTTATTACTAACCCTATTCATTATTTCACAAAAAATTGTAATACATTATCAATAAAATGTCCTTTGAAACGTGGCAAACACCTGTTTATTAATGTGGTATTGGGTCAAATTTGACCTGAAGTATATTTTCCAGGTGTACAATATGAAGCATAAGGACTGTGGTCAGCTTGGTGTTTAGGACTGTGTCCTGTCAAACTGTGGGTTTAAGCCTGGGTTGTGTCAGGAAGGTTACACAGCATCACACTACTGCCAAATCTTTCATGGGATTTTGCTCACTGTAGCAACCCCTGCAGGAGAGTTCAGCCAAAAGAAAACAACTTAATGTGCAATAATACTGTACACAGAGTAAAGGTCCAGTATGCAGGATGAACTGGCATCTGGTGCTGAAATGACAAGTCTTAAATGGTTTTGCTGAATTAGGTGGCTGTAATCTATACAGACAAAAAATGCAGCTAAAATGTTCTTTAGAGCTAAATATATTACTTCTGGAACATTGCCTAAACCAAGCAGAGAAGTCAAAAAATATGCACAAAAGGCAATCTGCAGTGATTTTGAGCATAAAAAGCTTACTTCAGTGTAATGCAACCCTAAAAGCTCTTAGTTTCAGGTGATTCCAATAAAACCACTATGAATATTTCATTCAGTTTCTGAAAAAAAAATCTGCATAAAATAGGGAAACTTTATATTGTATTGTGCTTGCAGTATTTGTATGCCGTAGATCATTAAAATAAAAAAAGCAGTAATATTTGAAATGTGTTCGCTTAATTGGCTGATTCCAAAACAACGTTCACATTTTTATATGTATCATTTCAAAGCTCCATCCTGTTGTTTGGCCTCTTTATTTGGCTGTGTTAAAGAGCATCTCTGAGGGATGTAAGAAAATCAATTTTACTGACTGACTGACTGATTGACTGAATGAAGTTTAGAGTCAATCACACATTGGATGAGTAATGACAGAAAACACACAGGCACAGCAGGATGAAAACAAGATAAAACAGCCAGGCCAGTCAAATCTAATAATTAGGGATTGTATGCAAGAACATGCATCAGAACTGTCAGCACAGGCATCTGTGTATGTGTGTCTGTGTGAGGAAATAATTCTCTGTTCACTTGCTGGTTGGATTTATTTTATGTAGAAATGGCTTCATGCATGTTGGAAACAACGTTTATCAAGACAGAAGAAATGATGATCAAGCAGCAGAACAGGTTCTGAACACTATGATGTATTTATTCATAATAATTCATATACAGACAAAGTAAAATCATACAATGTCAGCAGTATGAACTGACGCTCTGCACAGATGCAGCACTTCAAAGTGTTTATAACTAGAGACCAAAGTGTGACTTCCTGTTATCTAAGGTCCAGAGCTGAAACTTAGGACAAGGTTTGTTTCACAGGTGTTGTCTGCTAATCCCACTTGTCTAATAATAGGTCGTAAATGCAACATAAGCTTTTTGCAAACTAGGTACACAGTCTATGAGGTTAGAGGTTCATAGTTGTGCCATCACTCTTGCAACGTTACTTTATTACATGCTTCTTCCACATGAACTCATAGTAAAGGTCACAGCATCAGTTAGTATAGAGATTATAGCAATTATAGATCATAGCACTGAGTTAATGAACAAACCCAGATCAACAGCATTATATAGCTTGTACTAAATGAATATTTTAGAACACAAATTCACCAGCAATGCATTATTAAGAAATGCTTTCATTCATTTGATTATTATGAATAAGTGCAGTAAATACTGATCAAATTGTGGTGAAGTTTGATAGATAACAACATACCACCTTATGGGGTCTACAGAAACAGTTTTTAAATACAATTCCCAAACGGCTGTGTTTTGGATTCTAAAATATGATGGCGACACCATGATCTGAGCATGCATATTATCTTTTGTACAAAAGAAACATTGCAACTCCAAAATGCAAGCAGTTGTAAATGTACAGTCAATGATTATTTTCTGAGTCTCGTTCAATTCCACTCAGTGGTTCCATTTAGTGACGTCATGTCACAGAAACAACACTCAGATCTTGTTTTCTAGTCTTTTTTTGTCTCTTGTAGCTGAGTATTATTTTCTTAAGCCGCCCTCCTTCTTCTAATTGCCACAAAACAGTCCAATCCAAACCCGTTTAATTTGCTTTCCATGAGCTTGTGACCATGCATGTCTTTTTGTGTTATGTGTGTGACAGACTGGCAGCGTGTCCGGGCTCTGCCTCCAGCCCAGTCTCAGCTGGGATGAGCTCCAACTTCCTGCAACCTTACAGAGGATAAAGTGGTTAGAGCTAATGGATAGATTCGTTTACCCATCGGTTATTCTCTTTTTTTTTTATTTTGCGGGGGTACGATCTGAGACAGCTGTGTTGGTTTAAGCTAATGGGATAGTTATTGTCAATGACAATCTGTCTGAATAAATATTCGCTCGTTATTGACACAGCGATATTCCGGGCTGGCTGCAATCAACAGTGGAAACTTCTTCGATTTTCTTGCAGTGAAGATGAACACACTGTACCAGAGAATGTTGAACTGTCATTAACACACAGATACTTTGACATATGTCTTAGAATCTGCCAGGTCAGTCCTCCTTACAAGCAGACCATCTGGGAAGAAAATATTGCATTTCCTAATTAAATCTTCAGATTTTTCAACAAGACAACATCAGTAGTAGTATTCTAGTCCTATGAAGAGCTTTGCTTTGAAGTAATGTTTAGTGACGTGTTAGCGTTTTGCTTGAAGTTAGTGTCAGTGTGAGACACACACTGCAGGGATTTGGCCTCTGCTCTCTGTCAATATTAGCATTCTCCTCTCCCTGCTGGTGTGATCTGTTGGATAAATGAAAATGCTCTCATGAGCCGGTGTAATCACCGTTTCACTGAGAAGAGTGAGAGCCAGCCTATTGATTAAGCATTGCTTATGTTTGCCGAAGCAATTACCTGACGCAGTATGGATCTCACAACATTTCATTTTTTGATGAAACTGCAAATGTAAAACGGCCTCCAAGACTCGAGTACAAAAAGACTGTCATGTTGTGAATTGTCAGCTTTAACACAGAGGAGGGACCGCCAAAGAGGAGAAAACATGATAATTTTGGGCTGCGAAATACTGGCAACATTTATTGTTGACAAGCACCTCTTTCTGAAGATTAAAAGCAAGGTGGTGTGCATGAGCGCAGTGAAATATTCCATATAAAGATTTTTAAAATCATTAATCCTAACCCCACATATACTTAAAATATATTGGGAAATATTTGAGCTAAATGCTGGGTTGCAGTCACGTGACCTGGATGATGTGCAATATTCAGATGGGGGGCAGCAAGTGATTTGCTCCAGTTCAAAACACTGCGAAATGTACCACAGTGAGTACGCTAAAAACCTTAATGGGCTGGCGCAAAGAAGATATCGCAAAACATATACGTACATATAGGATATAATTGATATTGTCTTAATAAATATACTTATAATCTGTAGGATTTACCCAGCGTCGTACCAGATCTCGTATTATACGATGAGACAGATGAAGGTTTAAAAAAGCCTTAAAGCCTACAGGAAGCTTTAAATGACTACTCGGGTGAGTTGTGCTATTTTAAGTAATTAGCCTATGATAACAATGCTATCGCTATTGCTAACGAGTTAACCTATTATTTCTATGCTTGGGTCTACTTGTAAATAAGTTATTTAGCTTCTGTAAACTCAAATTTGAGTAACTATCAGATAAAATATCTGAAAATACAATTTAAATGATACAAACCTTACTTGTTAGAAAGTGGTCGCTGCAAACTCTTGCAGCGTTGTCCGTTTCCACACCTCCTGATTTTAGCCGTAGATTGTCGATCTTCTTTTTGTCGTCTTTTTTCTGACACACTACTTTCAGAATGCGAAAGAAACTTTTAGATTTCGCCTTACTGGCGTTTTAGTTTCCCTTCAGTGCTCTGTTCGGGCCAATCAGAGGCGGAGTTTTGAACGATTTTCTGCGCAGTGTCTGCTTATGAGTTTAGCGATGGAAGTGGAGGAAGTGAATGAAGCCAGGCCATGTTGATAAGGCTTCCAAATTGAAATAAATTTGTCTGACGAAGCAGCCGCTCTCATTTCCAATCGTCTCATTCGGCTCCGTACTTCTCTCCTCTCAGAAGGATTGTTTTCAGCGAACGCAATTTCTGGTTAGCTTCTTAGCTTAGCCTCCTTCACATTGGAGCTGGCATTTGCATATGTCACAGCCAACCGATCCAATCATTTTAAACTTCAACAGAGGCCACACCTCCAGCAAGAATCACTTCTCTAGGCGAGAGTCCAGACCCTCGTATGAAGCAAAGCAAAGGACAAGGGTCTGGTTTTAACCAGGCTAGATTGGAGTGGTTGCAACAACCGTACACGGCACAGAATTTGGGCATTTTCATGCTGGAGAAGGAAACAGCATTTACTTCCTGCCCCCCGTCTGCATTTCATGGCGTTGATACTACGTCATCTGCAACGCAGCAATAGAACAAAATCCTCAAAACACAGATGTTATTTGTCAGCAGGAAAGCAAAGAGCGAGCAGCAATGGTTTTGCTTTTGTGTGTGTGTGTTGGTGAAAAAAAATATTTCATGAACCATTGAGTTTTATAAGGTTTGAAATAATTGTCCATCAGTGCAGTTCTATTGCTGATAACTTTTCAGTGTCAATTTGAATCAAGATGGCTGCCACAGCCAATCAAACTTAACAGAAAACAAACCCCAAGAAAATAGGTGTTGGTCAATTTTAGTATATTAATTTAAGATTTAGTGTAACCTGAGATTGATTCTGAACACAGGGCATCTTGTGATAGCACGAGATTTAAATATTGCCTTAAAAATAGCTACAGTTTTGTTATTTATCAACATAACGTGTCTAAAACACTAGCAAAAAGTTTGAATTGCTTTCATAAAAAGTGTCCGGGAACATGCTTTCCTCTACAGAATGCTAGCTTTTGTCATGTATTTTAAAAGCTAAAAGACTTAAAGAAACAGGAAAATATTCTTGTTTAAGTGGAAAACTTAAAACAAACAAAAAAATACAAAACTTATCATTATTGCATAAATGCAAAACACCAAAAGTGAAGCCTAAAATGAAAAAACCCTGACTTTGTTCTCATCTTTAGCTATGTGCATTATTTTAGTAGGCCTGCTACTATAAAAACGCATGAAAATGAAAATACTAAGAAACCAGCATTCTTTTTTTTTTTTTTGTAAAAGTCTCTGACTCATTTTTTACAGGTTAAAGTTGTGGTTTTCAGGGTCAAACTGCATTCATCCGTAATACTGTAAAGATTTTAAAAGACAAGAAAATTACAGAATGCAGGACTTTTGCAACCTGTAAAAAGGCAGGAGCACATCTTTAAACAATTAGGCAGGAACACATCTTAAGCTGACAAAAGCCTGAGTCAGCAAGGAAGTCAATGCCCAAAGAGTATTCTAGATTACTTATTTACAACGTGTCCCAAGCACATATGCAAACATGGTGGCACAAAAATCTGAAAATCTGTTGGGGGGCCATGTTGTTAAATTTTCACAAGTGAACAATTTCCGTGGTTTGCCATTTCTCCTGGTTTTTGACAGTTTGAGGTGGGGAGAGAGAAAAAAAATAGCTGAAGTGAGGAGGCAAGTAACTGGAGCACGAAAGGAAACAACAGAATTCAGCCCTCCCCATCCCCATTGTCTGGATGGAACACTTCTGTCCCTGGGGTGGCTGGCAGAAAACAACAGTATTGGTTTTGCCGGCCAAATCCGGATTTTAACTTCTGGGCGCGGTGGTCCAAAGGGGAGATGACATAAACTGAATGTCTGAAAGCTTAAATAAAGCATTTAGATGAAAAAAAAAGTTTGCTTTTATTCAAATACAGCTCCTCCTTGCTCACGCCTCCACTTTATTCTCATTATATTTACTCATTTTAAAGTGTGTCTTATAATTTGAAATAGATTTTTTCTTTAAATAACAAATTGTACTATGATTATTTTTCTCTTTTCCCATTGCTGCTCAGATGAGTGAATATGTATCTTTGTTTCAAGACACAGTGAAGGTGGAGGACTAAATACAGAACATGAAAAGGCAGTAGGCAGATTAAATACAAACAGAAATATTTCCAGCCTACAAGATTCTACAAATAAATTCTGTGTGTTGGGTGCTGGATACTGAGGTTGTTATTAGAACCTGATATAAACCATTCCATTCTTAGTAGATGTGTGTGGTGAGCTGGTTTCAGTGATATTAAAACTGAACAATGCTGCCAATAAATGGTATTTGATAAACCAAAAAATAAACTGGGACTGATGGGAGCATAGCAGCAATTAAAATGAGACATTTTGGGCTGTCTCAAATGAATTCAGGCGTTCACACAGAAAGCAGAGTTTGTCACAAATCAGTGGCTGATTGTTGTTTAACACACAACAGGATTTGATGAAAAAGACTTAACTTCCTGAACATTGTTATGGTCTGAGTGTCTAGGATTACTTTGGACACATGACCTATAAACTCCAGATGGTTTAAACAAGTGTCTGCAAGTGGGAGTGGGAGCGAGGCTGGAGAGCAGAACCCACAACACACCTCGTATCTCCTCCGGCGTCCCTCATGCGCTGAGCAGGCGGAGTCTCTACTTTTTAAATCCCTTACAGCCAATCAGCTGCAAAGAGATGACACGAGTAATTAGCGCTTATGAGATGACGCAAGGATGCAACACAATGCCTCATGCCTCCTTTTTTAAATGTATAGAATATGTTAGACTTGTGAAGAAGTCAGCCTAATCAAGTTTTCAGCCTATACTGTATTATTATTTTTGACACTGTGCTGTGCTGATTTCTGCGGGTATTCCTCTGAGACTTGGGCCCAGTTTGTTTCTTTTAAACCCATTTGGTCACAGGAATAAAAAATGAGCTTGTTCCATTTTTTCCTTACTTTTTTTCACTCTCTATGTCTACTCTGAAAAACTGATTTACCGTGCCCACTGTTTCCATTGTCAGAAACACAAACTTTTTTTTTACAACACATAACCAAATGTTTGTGTTGTCACACGTGCTATTAAAGTTGACGAGTTGTTATTATGTTGTCAAAGTCTGTCATCAGCGATGCGAACAAAAACGAAAGTTTGCAAATCTTTTATAATCAACTTTATTTTTGCATGAGCTAAATATGAGTCAAAATATAATTAAAATGTCACATAACTGAGAACTCAACTTTATATTATTGTTGAACACTAAATAAAAAGTTTTCTTTGCAGACAATGTCAGGAAAAAGTAATATGTGCCTTCAATTCCTCTCAATGAAGCGTCTGAATTTAAAAACTGTGTTTAGGAAACATGAGCACAAAGAGAAACTTGTCATACTTAATGAAAATGTTTGTTTTGGAGGAAAGCGACACAAAATTCCCTTCTTGAGGACCTCACTCCGTAATAGAAGCAGCATCATATCAGTTTCCCACATGTGAGCAAAACTTGCCTTGTTTGAAGGAAACATTTCAAACCAACACATGTTTTAGAAACTGCAGGATGATGACATTAGGTCAATAAAATGTTTTACCAAAGAACTGCTAAACAATAGTGTTTTAAAATGTTGTGTTCCAAGAGTTGACCTTAATTCAACAGAAATAAAATGACCTGAAACAGAGAATTGTGGAAATGGACTAAATTTCTATAGAACTGATGCAGGGAACATCCACAGATACCCAGGGCTTTAACTGTTCCTGCTGCACAATAACATTGAAAACACACCTTTTCAGCAAACATAAATGGTAGATTGTGAGTGTAAAATATAAATGGAGATCATATCTTTTATGGAACTAGTTTAACTCACTTTAGGATTACGTGAAAATCTGCTGATAGTTTAGGTTGTTTTATGCATGAAGTTTCAACATGGATCCCAAACTTTGAAGCACAACTTTATCATCCCCTACTGCTAAATGATAAATCCTGAGCTATATATAGTGTTTTTGCCTCTGTATGTGTGTGTTTTCCTGTTTGTCAGCAAAATATCTCATGAACCACTCTGTGAATTTTGAGCAATCATTCATAAAAAAATCATTTAATTTACATAAACACTTGAATAAGTTTGGGAGACAATTCAGTTCAATACAAGATGGGCCAGCCACGGTCAACTAAACTTGGAAAAATAAGTATAATAATATTTGGCTCTAACAGTAATTTTTACAAAATAAATTCACTTACTTTAAGTTCTACTCATCACACAAACTCTGTGCTTAAAGTTTCAAAATCACAGGTCAACTCTGTTTGTTAGTAAAATATCTTATGAATCACTAAGCAGATGTAAGTGTAAATTTTAGAAAGTAATTATTGAAAATTATTTATTGTTTGGAGTCAACCTGATTCCGGATTACACTTCTGAGAGCCACAGCCACACTCACAACAAGTCAGACCAACCAGACTGTAATTAATAAAATATGCGTCAGTGGTGGTGGGCTGCTGGGTGAGTTGGAGCATCGGGGGGGGCTGGCTGGTGATAATGGTAAAAAGATTGCTTCCTCTGTGTTGGAGTAGAAACTATCCAGAGTTCGAGCACTTCCGCTGGCTTAATACCACTGTTTGCAGAGTTGGATCCACTACTGGAGACTGCTGAGGCACTGATAGCCCCATGGTTCTGTGAGTGCTATGCTTTTTTTTTATTATCAGCTCTTGGGATTACTAAGAAGCAAACAAAGAAGCTTCATTGGACTGATTTCCATGCTTGGCTGAAAGTGGAGGATCGGAGTTAAAGCTTGGAGCAGTCATCTCTTCTCTGTTTGTTGGATTAAACTGTTTGAAGTGTCTGAGATAATGATGACCTTTGAGGTAAAGCCCAGAGGGGAGTTTGGAGGAAATTTGCTTTGCTCTGACAACTGGATTTGACGGAATTAAGTTTATCGGTGGAGAAATAAAAGAAAATCAAACTGAACTTTAAATAGACCTTGTACGACTCAAGTGTGATGATTAAGTTAAATTTAATAATTTGTGTTGTTATTTAATTTATATGTTTGTAATATATTATTTGATAAAGAACGACAACAAAAAAAGTCAAATAAAATCTGACTGGCACACCAAACTAGATTAATTGTGGCGGCTGCAGCAACCTTTTTATTTATTTATTTTTAAAGTGGAACAATGAATTAAGATTTATCTTTCCTCTTTTCCTTTTTTGATTGGTGTTTGCCGTTTAGGTTGTATAACCTTGACTTTGTGTATGCTCAGGGACACCATGTAGGAAGTCGCTTGACAGATTTAGAGATCAGTGAAGTCTGGAGCTGCACCATATAGAGAGCAAATTTCATGGGAGGATATCAAAGAGGGAGGCAGATCGACAAGTAGGCCGACGGTTGTGCAATGATGTTGACAGAGGATGAAGAATGACGGGTGGGCATACCAGGTGGAATTCAGACCGGTAAAAGGAAATGGTCAGGAAAGCAGACAACCACAGCAGACGGGGAAACATGGATGAATATTCAACCAGACAAGGGGTCAGACAGATACTCCGACAGGGACAAAACAGAGAACATACGAGCGTGTCGTGCTGGCAGCCAGACAACCATGTGAAATCTGATGAGCTTTTAGGCATGAAAGGCAGATATACAGCTGGCAGAGACAAACAAAGAGGTAGACACAAGATGTAAGATAAAAAAAAATCAAAGTGGACAAATGTGCAGCGTTAAGGAAAAAAAAAGTTGGAAAGTTATAAAAACTTTCTTTACAGCAGTATAAATCAAGTCTTATTGAGATGATTTACAAAGTTAGAAATTAAATCATTTAAAAACATTCAGAGTGAAAAGCCTTTTGATAAGTTCACATCGCTTAAATGTCTGACTTTGTTTCAGGGTGACTTGTCTGGACTTGTAACACCTGTCTGAGGACAACAGATGAAAACAAATGGGAAATGCAAATTTTATTTTTTATGCAAACTCTCTCTCTCTCTAAATAATACATGATGTATTGCACAATTAGTGTCTGCGTTTGATTCATTATTTATATAAATGCCTAGCGTCTGTCTACCGCCTTTAACAGCAGAGTTTTAATTTCTGATCATATGATCACAGTAATGATCAGAAATCATGGTGTTACGGTTGTTGTTGAACCTTTAAAATAAAGCAAGTTCCTGCATTACTGCCAAATGTCACACTCAGTGAAATTGTTGTAAACAAATTTCAGCTACACATCAATCTTCAGCTCAGTTTCTGTAAATAATGACATTTTTTTATGAATATGTCACCTAACATATCAAACTGAGGATTAAGTTAAATTTGGTCAAAATTACCTAATCGCATTTTCAGTTTGCGATTAGGCAGATCCAGAGATATGACCTAATTTGTTTTGTTGGTTACGATGATACATATTTAGTATAAATCCTAATTTTATGTAGTAATTCCAATGAGGACGTTTTCATGTCATTTTAAAGAGGAAACCTCAAATAGTGTTTAAATATTGAGAATTCCAAGCTAAGAAACAAAAACTTTGCTAACTCACAAGAAAAATCATAAAATTTTACGATGTCAAAATCTTTTACTTTTCTGTTGCTATTGTTCAAAAAGTGCTTCAAAAAATGATTTTATGATTAGATTTCAGACAGTTCATTCAAATAACACATTGATAAGGCAAACGTTTTAATCAAAACACTACATCTGCCAATTTCTCCACATACCACTTTGAGAATTAATCCTTGTTTCGACATGATGGGTCACATATTATTTAGTTTTTGGTTTGTTTTTGGTATTTATTTTATGGATGTTGAGTTGCCTCTAAAAGTAAATCAGTTTTAGATGGACAGCTAATATTTGCCTACTGTGATTTTCAACAGCGGTAGAGAAAACCCATATATGCAAAGAGAGAACATGCAAACTCCACACAGAAAGGCAAACCTGTGACCTCACTGTAAGGTGACGGCAGTCCTGCTCCACCGTTCCATCCAAAAATTAAAATAACAGCTTTGTGTTATTGTCATGTGAACAAACTCTTTAACGTCAAAAAATGCAATTTTTTTTTTTTATTTGTTTTAAGAATCCATGTCCCGTCTCTACAGAAAGTATTTTTCTGTGGTTCTAGAGAGGAAACAATCTTAGCAAGCTGAACATGTATTTTTTTTAAGTTGAAATGTTCTTTGTGAGCTCAACTCAAATGGCAGAGGCAATATTCAGCATCTGTGTGACTGAAATGTCTTTTCATCAACAGACAGAATTAGGGTTGGCACTCCGACTCAAAGCCATTTTGATAGCTTATACATCAGTGGGGAATTGCTTTTAGCAGTGGCAACTCTTAAACACATCTAACATTGAATATGTCTGAATATATATGTTTTTTTTCTAGTTCAATAAAGCATCTTTCTCTCATAATTATAATACCCTTGAAGTAAATACCCACAATATGTTGAACGCTCTGAAGCAAGGAGTGATTTGTGTTTTGTTTCCTGTTCACTTGTTGTTTAGCCATTCTCCTCTCCTTTCTCAACGTCTGTCTTTCTAGTATTCACCTCTGCACACCAATTGTCATGCCTTCTTAATGGAAAATTGTTGGGTTTCCTCTCTGTAACATTGGGTTTTGACCTTAGTGCACCATGTAAAATGCCCTGAGATGACATGTGTTGTGCTCTGGAGCTACACAAATGTAACAGAATTGAACTAAATTGAATTTCTTTTTTTTCCCCCATCCCATTCTATTTTTCTTGTTCTCCGTTTCCCCACTTTTTCCTATCAGTTTCTTATTATCAATCTTTCCTCACAGTCTACCTATTGTTTTGCTCTGAAAGCCTAGTTTCACGCTCTCTCTTTCACTGTCTGTTCCTCCTTCTCACAGTACTTGGGGTCATTTTGGGCTGAATTGATCAAGGTCATCAAACTTCTGGTATCTTTCATTTCGAATTGGGCCATTAGCAAATCATTACTCTGGATCAGACTATTGACCAGAGGCAGACAGAGGCTGCTGATTTTGTGAGTGCAGACCTCCAACTTGTGGTGGATAGGTCTCTAAATACAGTAAGTTGAGAGTATTCATTCCCATAGGATTTCAATTGCATTTCCCCAGTACATGAAATTTAATTGACTCTAGTAAATGGACTGAACTTACAGTATCGTTATTATTTTTTATAATTTTAGATTAAAAAAAAAAGTAATCAGTTATTTTCAGAGCCACATTTCACCATGAACATGTTACAACTTGCCACTAGATTTTTTTTTTTAAAAAATTGTTTATTTACCATAATTATTCATATATAACATGATCTCAAGTATAATACAATCATATTTTTTTTTTATTAAAAAGCATACAACAATCTAATCATCAATAACCTGTGTATAATAGCATATCCCACTTTATGGATGATTTTCTTAGTGTTAAATTTCTAGTATTATAAATGAATAAATACAGCAATGTTTTTTTTTTTTGGTTGTTTTTTTTAGTTAATGTTCCAGATCATTTAGAGTTGATTGGTGCTTTTTGTATCCAACAATCTTTAAATTGGACCAGAGACTCTCAGCTGGATTGAGAACATTTGGTTACTGACTCCAAAGTTGCTATAAAACCATAACCTAACTGGAATGATCAAAGGGATCTTGCTTCTTGCTTGTATCAGGTGAGGTCATCTAGTTTGTTTTACTGCGATTATTTAGGTAGGGTATCATCATTTCTATAATGACGTCACAGGAAAACAAGCAGTATTGTCACCTCATTCTTTGATGTACGTTTTTGCTGTTATTGAAACTGTGTTTTAGAATGCTTCAACACGAGTGGTTTGGTGTTTTTTTACAGTATGTATTTGTTTTCTGTTTGTTTGTTTTGTTTATTTGTCATGTGCACTGCTCAGCGCCTCTGACACTAGTAGAAGAAGTGTAAAGTAAAAACGGGGTTAAATCTCTTCGGAGCGTGCGTAAAAGCACCGCAATCGTGTGCCAGAGGTCTCACCAGTATTAGTACAGAGGTTGGCTCGAGCCTAGCACCACGTGCGCTCTTCAAACATCTTGCCAATTAGGTGAATATTGTTAGATTTTATTTTATATGTATTACTTAGGGAGAAGTCCTGCTGTTTTTGGCCTCTGCTCTGTGGATAAAAAAAGACGATTTTCGTCGAACCATCACGTTGTTTTTGTTGCACTGGAGGATTGCACTGTTTTGGAATGCGCATTAACCTCTTTTCGACATTTCCTCCTCTGGGCTTGTCTACACCCTGCTGCATGAGCCTCTCTGCCGCTGGGATATGTGGAAATAATGTGCTTTGATTGTTTGTCATCAGCCGGCCTTGGAAAAAAAATGAAACTCCTTTGAGATGAAAAGCTGCACTTTTGGGGATCACCTTTTGCTCGTGCGCGGCTCGTGCCTCATCTTGCGCCTCAACAGCCTGTTGTTTGTGTCCGAGCAGAAACGCACAAGTTTGACGCGAGCTGGAGCCGGAGCGCGAGCCGGAGCGAGGACTGCAGCTGGTCTGAGCGGCACCACATTAGGGCCAAAGGCGGGGTGCCAGCAGTGGGACCGACGGCGCGGCCCCGCTGTTGCGTTGTCGTGCGGTTGGACGGGGGATCCGGCGCAGTTGTGGAGCGGGGATGACGAAGCCGGTGGTGATGAGGATGATGATGAATGGCTCGACAGCTCGACCAGGCACCGGGCTCTCGCCACCACTCCGTCTCCTGCTGTGCGCTCTGCTTTTTCTCCCTCCGTGCGCTCGCTCGCACCCGCAGCCTTGCCAGGTGTTGAAGCGGATCGGCCACACGGTTCGGGTGGGGGCTCTGAACGTGCAGCCCCGCTTGTTGCCCACAGCTGCTGGCAGCGACTCTGGGGAAACCTTGGCGGGAGAGCAGCAGCATTTGGAGTTAAAGAAACCGCTTAGAACAGGTGCTAGCGCGCACGGATTTGGAAACCTCAGGACTAGAGTCCCCGCCAACAACCAGCGGGGCGCAAACAGGAGTAAAAGCCAGGCGCGACAACGAGAGGGAAACCCCCCAGAGGAGGACCGCGTGTTCTCACCCCGGGAGTCGGTCCTGCTCGCGGTCGAAGCTCTGAACCAGGCCGGATTGCTTCCATACAATTTGTCCCTGGAGCTCGTCATGGCGGTCGGATCCGCGCTTGGCGAGCTGCCCGCGTTCTCGCACTCCTCCGCGGGCGTCCCAGAGGACGAGGACCCGCTGTCCTTCCTGGAGAGCGTGTGTCACACGGTGGTGGTCCAGGGTGTTTCCGCCATGGTCGCCTTCCCACGGAACCGGGACGACCTCCTTAAGTTGGAATTCGTTACTCTTGCGCTCCGGGTGCCGGTGGTCAGCGTCGTGCAGAGGGAATTCTCGCGCCAGAGTGAGGTAAAAAGAAAAACAAAAAAGTTTATTTTCAACTACTTCTGAACTGTTCATTATAAATTCTTGTTTCACAGGAAGAAGCACTCCACTTTATTTAAAAAAAAATGTTTGATTTCAAGTCACGTGTTTGTGGGTTTGTTGATCCAGAACTTTTTAACCAAAACATGGAGGATAAAAGTCTTCTGGTTTGTTGTCCCCATTTGATATGAAGCTTTGCATTTGACAGCTAATCTGAAGCGCTCATTTCTCCTTTTTGTTCTGCTGATCACTTCTGACCAAGCATTTGCCATGTATAACTAAAACCATAAAACAGGCTGGAGACATCTGTGTGCTGTCCATGGTGCTGAAATGCTCAAATCCACTGGGTGTTCAGAACAAAAGAGGCAGACAATGTTTCATTCTCTTTTTTGTTTGACAACTTTGGGGTGGAAAAAAAGATAAATGATGCATCTCATTCAGACACTATATGAACAAACATATGACATTTGACACCATGAAGACTAAAGACACCAATGAAACTACTTAAATCTGCCCCTGTGTGCTGAAACGTGTGTCAGGAAAATCCAGTTAGCCCATAAATAAGCAGCACTGCAGATCAAACCCTTCTCTACATTCTGATCTAGTGTTCTATGAGTAGCATACAGAAAACAACTCACTCATGCAGAACCACTTTGGGCTTGATAAATCTACTGCCATTTGGCCAATTCCTGAGGTAAATGCACAGTAAACACTGTAACATCACAGAGGTCATTTTGGCAGTTCAAGAAGTTTTCTTCTCTGTTTGAAAGACACCAATGTATAAGCACTGGAGCACCAATACCAGCTACATTTAATTTATTTATTATATAACTTACTAGGGATGCAAGTTATCGATTAATGGATTAATCTAAAGTTGAAAGGTCTTATCGATCGACTAACGATTAATTGATAAGCGTCAATTTTCCTAAAAACCTGACTTTTCTCTTGAACCAAGGGTCTTTCTATGACATGAAGGGCTAAATAAAAAAGTACAGTATTATTTTAACAATTCATTGTGCCAGCTGTGTTAAACACTGACTGAATGAATAGAAAA
>JAUBOC010000037.1:18577640-18596331 GCA_032275365.1 Anablepsoides cearensis | reverse complement strand
ACTTTTTAAATGGAATTACTGAAATAAATCTACTTTTTCATGATATTCTAATTTTATGACCAGCACCTGTATATCAGTTTCACCAAGAAAAACGATGTTGACTCTACTCATGACTGCATGACTCACATCATCATTTTAGATGCAAAGACTTTGTCCGACTTTCCCAAAGTGAATTTATTAGTGAATTGAATTAATTTACTGTTTCATTCTGATCATATATTTTTTTTCATATATTTCCTTAAAATAATGTGGCAATTCATGACATATTGTGGTAAAAAATAAATGCACACACCTTACACACAAGCAGTTTTACTTTTAACACCAGGCAAAAAAAAAGTTTTTAAATTAAAAAAAAAAAGTGCATTAATTATTTCAGGCAAAGGCAAAAAAATGTAGGCCACTCATTTCTGGTCAGCTATCATGAAAACTGTTATCATAAATGACAAATGTCCCTGGCACTTCTACAAGCAGCTGACTCATAAAAACAGATGCACTCAAAAAAGGTTTTATACTCGATGACTTTATAAATAATATTGTGTATAAAGACTGCATGTCCTGGGCAAAATGTCAAAGTATGCACCAATTTATGCTTCGTGAAAATAACTCATTCAGATAAACGTTATATTTTTTTGTTATCTCTCTCTCTCTCTCTCTCTCCCTCTCTCTCTCTCTCTCTCTCTCTCTCTCTCTCTCTGTGTTAGAAATTTAAAGGTATTTCAAGGTTTATAAGCATGTTAAAAATAAACTGTTGCATTGAAAAATAAATTATGATCTGCAGACAAGTTTTAGAGAGAATGTGTCCTTTATCCAGAGGTATCTCTGTTTGAACTTTTTACCTTATTTACTAAAGCAAAATGAGCCATGCAAAACTTAGGAATTGCATTTTTTTAGACAATAAAAGTGATTTTATTGGCAATTTTCAATGTAAAATCCAAAGGGTGGATCAGCAAAATGTGGCACAAGATGCAGCAGCAAAAAAGCAGCAGAAATCTTCTTTTTATATATATATATAAAATTGTTGTATGTCACTGTATGCAGATGCACAGCTTTTCGCGAGGGGATATTATAAACAGATAAAATAAGCTTTATCATGTTTTTTATTCATTTTTCCCACCAGCGACAGTCCCTCTTGAGTAGCAGATATGAGCGCGCATCAAAGAAAGGGTCAGTACCTGGATATCCCAGCTTGATGATCCATATAGATAGAAAATGTTCCCTGATAAATGTGTCTCCTGAGGTGTGTGGTCCTGTGCCAGTGTACTTTGTTCACTTCAGGCAGGATTGTTTTAGGAAGATTAAGTATTTTTGGCAAACATGTTCTGTTATTTTTTTTTTTTCGTACAAATTTAAAAGGAATGTGTTGAGATTTTCCATAAACATACAAGCCGTGTCAGATGAAAATCAATTTGCATTGGATTTATCTTGTTTGGACAGAGATGTTGACATGATTATGATGTTTAATATACATTTTTTAGGTGATGCACAAGGCTAAAACACAAGATAGGCATGACATTGAGTTAGAGTTGCTGCATAAAACATATGTGATTCACCAAGACGTCACTCTTCAGCTTAGAATCAGGACTCTTGCTTCAAATGTCATCATTTATCATTTTATGAGGCGGAAATAAATCATGGCACTTTGCATAGTAGTTAACCCCCTCCCTCCCACATTCAGCTTTGCAATTTGGGAGTTAATGTGGTTCGGTTGGCACGGTGGTGAAGTGGTTAAAAGTTGCAAGATTGCTGGCCTTATTTATATGAACTCTGAATTTTTACAGCAGACGTTTTAATAACTGTATGTAAGCAAACAGTAATATACTTTTTTATATAAATTTTTCAAATATTTGGACTTGTTTAAACTTACAGTTCTTTGGTATAAAGAAAGAACAGTGCAAATGAGATCATCACTACTGGCTTGGAACATATTGTGTACAGCTTAACGTTTTTGTTAAAAAAAATAGATGTATAGAAAAAGGAGAAAAAAAAAGTCAGTTTAGTCAAGACAGAATTTCTATTCGAGTGTGACATTTCAACTAGTGCAAGCGTTTTCAATCAGAAAACGTAATGATTCATCAGTAAGTTGTGCCAGTCAGGATCAAGGCAAACTGATGGACATCCTGTGAGTTCTGCGGCAATCTATATCTTCCCTTTAGCTTTTTCCTCCCTGTTCATGCGTGAAAGAATCCATCGCTCTGCTGACATCTCCTGCCGGCACGGCTCTGTCTGCCCTCAAAATTTCAGCATTTAAACACTCTAAAATAGTACAGATGTCCTCATTTAACACGTTAACCACAGCCCATTTGTGACCTTTTAATCAAAGCCCACATTTCTTTTACAATGTGCTCAGTTGGGAGCGGGCGAATGTGTCTCTCCTCCACTGTGTGCAGTCGGGGAAAACGACTCTCCACAGGTAGCTTAACATCTACAAGCTGAAGTAAAGACACTGACCTTCAAACAGAGGAGCTGAGTTGTCAGCTTGGCTTAGAACCTGTTAAAGATGTATGAAAGTCAACATGGTGCTGGGAAGGGACTTTTTTTTCTACTGAGCAGGGTGACAGAGTAGAGATATTTTGGAAAAGGTCACATCAGCTACATCATTACCCCCCGAGGGTGTGTCAGAAAGGTGTGCATCAACCTGCCCAGAATAGATGCCAGAATTTCTATATTTTTCTCATACACCCAAGCAGACACAATTCAGTGAAAAAAGTGTGGGTCTCTCTTTTTATTCTCTTTCTCTCTCTCTCTTGTTCTGTGTGTGCATCTACCGTAGTATCTGACACTCTCAGGCAGCCAGTAGCACGGCTCAGTTAAAGAGATGGCTTGTTCACTGGAGCGTGGTCTGTCTTGTGCTGACACACACACACACACACACACACACATGCACACACACTCACTATTCAGCTACTAAGGCCTCCAAGATACACTTTTCTAAAGGGTAATTTTTGTAAAGATTAACCAAGAGTGGAAAATGATCATACAATGAAACCAGTAAATCTCAGACACAAAGATCATTACTTGTTTATATAAAAATAATATTGACCTAAAAAGCAAGTAAGAAAAACAAAAAAAGCATTCTCATGAAAACTTTATGGCACTATTTGAACTGCATTCTTTACTTTCTTGCAGCATGTGTTGCTATGAAGAATAGCTTTTAATTACCTGCGCGAGTCCAGAAGATAAATCTACGAGGAGCTTGCTTAAATTTGTCAGCTAGAATATTTTATTATTGTATTTGGGTGAATTGTTTCTTTTCTCACGAAGCTGCCTTACTAGACCAAATTAAAATTGCATTTCTAGAAAGAAAAACGGCGGAGCACATTTATTTTAGCACATGTTAACTTCTTGGCGAAATATTTGAACAAAGAAAGAGCCACAATATTTTAGCCCTTGGTAGTTACCTTCAGAATTATATTTTTATTTCATTAAACTGTTCTATTTTCTATTTCTCAACACTAAAATGTATTTTTTTTCCTTCCACCATTTATTTGTTTCTTCTTTCTCATCGTTCTCCTCAGATTTATGGCCAACACATCGTTTGAAGGCCAGAGCGGCTTCATATCCAGGCAAAGTCTCACTCAGAATATCGTCTCTGAGGCTCATCATTACATCTGGTCCCTCCAGCTGGACCCTCTCGGTCAGCCAACCTGGACCCGCCTGGGACGCTGGCGCAGGGGGAGAGTTCTGATGGACCCGGGGGCCTGGCCAAGTCATCACGGATCTGGAGGCGCGGGCGACTGGCGCCGGTCGACGCGGTTGCACATGCGGGTGGTGACGCTGGTGGAGCACCCTTTCGTATTTACCCGCGAGGTGGACGGGGACGGGATGTGCCCGGCGGGCCAGCTCTGTTTGGACCCGCTCACCAACGAAACCTCAGTTCTGCACAGACTTTTCCAGAACCTCGGAGGTCCCAATGGATCTGTGCCCACAGACCTGAAGAAGTGCTGCTATGGCTACTGCATTGACTTGTTGGAGAAGCTGGCAGAGGACATTGGATTTACTTTTGACCTCTACATCGTTGGCGATGGGAAGTATGGTGGGTTCAAGAACGGTCGCTGGACAGGACTGGTGGGGGATCTGCTAAGCGGTGCGGCCCACCTGGCAGTGACATCCTTTAGCATCAATTCAGCGCGGAGTCAAGTCATTGACTTCACATCTCCCTTTTTTTCTACCAGCCTGGGGATTCTGGTCAGTACTACCTTTTATCAATCTTTTTTTTTTTTTTTTAATCGGCAGATTATTTTTCAAATGTTTTTCCTCCCCTTCTTATTTCTAATTTCCGTCAGTTTTTGGCCCACCTCTCTTTGCTGTATGTCATTGACCTCCTATAAGCTCTGTCTGCTTGGTCTGCTGGTGGTCACTATCAGTATGTCAGAGTTATATTACTATGAGCCCTACATTATTGGACTCTAATGCAATCTCTAGTGTGGGGCTGCTCTGTTGAGTGCACAGCATTGTGAGGTGACCCTATTATAACTATTACTATACTATGTCTCACCAGCTGACAGACATAGTGATGGTAGTAATCATTCTCTCCATTCTTCCTTCTTTAGATGGCAACTGCAGAGGTAAAAGTTCTGCTTCATTTACAGTAAATGTCTGTGGTAGTTTTGTCTTTAAATGGTCCAATTTTTCTCAGATTTCACTGTATCTGCTTTAATAAGCACTATTTTCTTGTCCGAATTTCTTTTTTTTTTTTCAGCACTAAGTAAACCTTTGATGTCAGCATCCAGCCGGTTCGGATGTTATCAGTCCATTAAATGGACGTTATTAGCGGTTATTAGTCCCATAGAATGGCTTCAGACTGTCCCGGCAGTGCCCCCTAGTGGGTTACCAGTGCCATATAATTCCGGTCTACTTTATCGTAGCCCATGTCATTTTCTCTAAAATTAACCTTAGTGACTTTATGCCTCATGTTAACCAGATTAGTGACTTTATGCCTCATGCTAACCAGCTAACAGTCTGAAGCCATTCTATGGGACGAAGAACGCACTAGGCGGCACAGTTGAGACAGTCTGAAGTCAGTCTGGAGCCATTCTATGGGACTGATAACGGCTGATAACATCCATTTAATGGATGATAACATCCGAAGCGGGTGCAGCATCAATCTGGAAACGTAAAGTTTTGTAAATGCTTTCCCAACTTGTGGTCTCTCCTGTCCAGGTCCGTACTCGTGACACGGCAGCACCCATCGGTGCCTTCATGTGGCCTCTCCACTGGTCCATGTGGCTGGGCATCTTCGTCTCCCTCCACGTCACCGCCATCTTCCTCACCCTGTACGAGTGGCACAGCCCCTTTGGGATGACGCCCCGCGGGCGCAACCGGGACCGCGTGTTCTCCTTCTCCTCGGCACTTAACGTGTGCTATGCCATCCTCTTTGGGAGAACGGTGGCCATCAAGCCCCCAAAGTGCTGGACCGGTCGACTGCTGATGAACCTCTGGGCCATCTTCTGTCTCTTCTGTCTGTCCACCTACACTGCTAATCTGGCTGCTGTCATGGTGGGGGAGAAAACCTACGAGCAACTGTCAGGGATACATGATCCAAAGGTAGAACATAACAAAGAAGTGAAAATAACCAGTTGAAAATGTGCTTATTTATTCATTTTTTTTGTCTGGAAAAAAAACCCTAAATGGGTCGTATTTTGTGTTTATGAGTGAATCTTGGTGCAGTGTGTTTTTCTGTCAATCAGCATGCATGTTGCACTCTTTATGTACAGTGTTTCAAAAAGTATCCATACTCTTTTTGTTACTTTTTCTGCATTTTGTCACAATGCAGCTATAACGTTCCACATTTTTAAAGGGATATTAGGTGATGGACCAACACAAAATAGCACCAAATTGTTATTGAAAGGAAGTGATACAAGAGTTTATTTTAAAGTTGTTCAGGTTGAAAGCCTGAATGATAAGCAGAAAACTGATTAACTTCTCAGTTGAAAGTTTATTTTTAGGTCTAAAGACTCTATTTCACTCTGAGCCTGTCTGTGGCTTCAGAAGTCTAAACAAAATCGTCTGTGAATCACATATTCTAATAATGGCTGTGTCCAATTTCAGTTCAATTTTGTTTGGTTACTTATGTCTCTGTGCCATGCCAAAGGCTATCCAAATTTAAACGTGTACTGTACAAACGTGTCCCCCTTTTGCACCGATTTGAGGGACGGTCCGGTGGATCCTCCTTAACCCACCTTAACCCAAAATGCATTGTGGGCCGACCAGAGATTTATTTTACTACTTGTAAGGGCAGATGAGCAATAGTACCATTGAGTATTAAGGCCACACAAAATGTTTTTTTACAAGACTAAAGTCATAATTTTATGAGATTAAAGTCACAATATTATGAGAAAAAAGTCCTAAACTTACATGATATGACCGTTTTTTATTCCTAATTTTTTACTAATTTCCTCATCATTTTCCACCTGCTGTGGACAGCTATTCACATCTCTGTGTTTATGACAAAGTCCGCGATGACTTTTGGGTCACTGTTAGTGCTTCCATCGAAATTATGAGACGAATAAATCTATCAGTGTCAGCCTTCAATACGGCTTCAGTTTATCATATACGTAGTCATTTGCACAATCGTTACAAAGTCCTGCTACTGATTTGATGCTAATGTGCAAAAAGTTGAAGTATTTCTTTTAACAGATACTACAGATCATCTTCACAAGTTGCTCAACATTCCTTATTTTAATGCAGTGATAAAAGTTTTAATCCCATTATATTACGATTTCATTTTCATGATATCATGACTTTTCTAGTAATATTATGACTTTATTCTTGTAATAAAAAATTATAATAATCTCGTGTGGCCCTAATACTCTGCTGTACAACAGACAGGACTACAGATGTAGATAACAAATATGGCAAGACAAAATTTGAAAGTTTAGGTTGTGCTAGGCTTTTTGTCATTTGCACATGTTTATGTTTATTAATGTTTATTAAACTCGTTGATTCTCTTACTGTTTTAAAGGAAATGACAAAAACCAATCACAGAAGATATGACAGTATCAAAAATCCAGGTAACCAGTCAAAAAATATCCATCAGGTTTATTATTTTATTTTTATTTTATTTTATAAATAAAAAATTGAAAACAATGTGTATTCTGCCACCTTTATTCTAAAGCTTATAACTAAAGTCCAGTACAAACAGTTTATTAAGAAGTTACCTAGTAAATAGATTCAAATTGTGTGCAGTTGAAGTCTAAATGATGTTGTTCTGTGAACGCCTCGGGTTTCGCTGAGCTTTTTTGCAAAGAATGGGCAGAAATTTCAGTCTCTAAATATTTAAAGCTGGTAGAGACGTACTCAAAAAGAACCTGCAGCTGAAATCAGAGAAAGGTGGTTTTACAAAGGATCCACTCTGAGGGGCTGACTGCAAATGCACCCAAACATGTTTTACATTTTTATTTGTAAAATTAATTATAAACTTGGACAGTATCACCGTCTTTCGCCTCTCAACTCTGCACTGCTTTGTGTTTGTCCATCACAAAAAAATGTCTTAGTAAAATACTTTGAAGTCTGTGGTTGTAACATGGTAAGTTCAAAAAAGTTCAAGTGGCTGGATACTTTTTCAAGGCACTGTATTCTTTAATTAACACACCAGTGTTTGGGTAATTGAGCCAAGCTATTTCATTATTTTTCCTGAAATACAGGAGTAAAGAGAGTCAGCAGGTTCGAGGCAAGAAGGAAAGAAATGAAAGAAGGGATCAAAAAGAACTAAGAGAAATGATGAGCAATTCTAGCTATTGTAAAAAAAATCTTGATTTCTTTCTTCTTCCCTGCAGTTGCACCATCCCTCTCAGGGATTCCGCTTTGCTACAGTGAGAGAAAGCAGCGCTGAGGACTATGTCAAGAAGAGTTTCCCAGAGATGCACGAATATATGAGAAGATTCAATGTCCCAGCAACACCAGACGGCATTCATAACCTCAAGTAAGGCAATAAGACATACAGGGAAAACATATATGTCCAGGCCAGACACCCAAATCACAAGATTTGTTTTACTGAACTACAGCATGCTGTCATATTTTCTGTTTTATAAACTATCCAGCCACTGAGACTTCTTTTTGGCATTACTTTTGAAAAGTAGATGTTTTTTTTATTCAGGAAAAGAGAGTGCATCGTCCTTGATAAAAGAGAAAATGGATGTGCAAGAAAAGTCAACACCTTTTTTTTAAAGAAAAGAGGAGAAAAAAACATTTCATTCCTGTTGCTGTCAGTACCCACCACAGGCCTGTCTGTTTGCATTCAGATCCCACCCTCCTCTTTACCCTGCCACTGCTGTCATGGTAAGCTGCTTCAACATTCAACTGGCAACCCCACAGTGCAGAGCAGGAAATAGTGAGAAAAGGCAGGTGGATTACAGGTTAGAGCAAAGACACTGTTTAAAGAAATAAAATATGTTTTCTGAGCTGACTAAAAACTAATTAAAAGGCTGAAGGGATGATGTCATCTTTAGGAAATTACAGCTTGGCATCAAGACAATGTGCTGCAGAACATCCCCTCACTGAGGCATGCCTAAACATGGACAATACATTACAATCAGTTATTAAATTTTCTTATGGTTTTAAAGGACAATCAATGTTTATATTTAATAGAGGCAGAACCATTTGTAACATGGAAAACCGATACAAACTAGGTACCACATAGCGGTAGCATACATGACTCACCCGCACGTATGCAAAGCACCAAAACTCAGAACTCACCAGAACAGATTAATTGCTTTGGGTGTGGGGGGCTCATTGGTGGGCCCAATGGATAACCCTTCATCAGAGCTAAGCAACAAAAAAAATCTGAAGCTCCTATGTTGAATAGTTTTTGAGTTATAAGCATTTTTGTATGTCAAGAAACACCCTTTGTAGATGGAGCCCCCTCCTCTAATTTGGGGTCTATCATAAAACTGTTGGCTGGCACAGTGTAGGTTGGAAACCGCTACATTCCTGCCAAATGTCAGGTTGATTGGTGCTACAGTTGATCAAAAATCACTGAAAAATAACTAACTTACATACATAAACAAAGAAACAAACAAACAGTACAGAACATCTTTATGAAACTATACAACTGTGTCTCACACAGCACATCTTATTAAAGGCTCATATTATGCAATTTGTCACTTTTTCTGTGTTTTACAGCAAAAACCTGTGTTGAAGTCACTTTCCATTCAAAGACCGTGCAAAACACAATCATGTCACTTTATTTTAGGCCGCCTAGGTTTAAAAATGTCCAATTTAGAGAAGCAGTTGAGGTTTTCAGAGGGGGGAAAAAAAACACATCACCGCTTCAGTTCAGGGAGAAAGAATCATGTCCTTTCATCTTCACGTCATCTCAACTTCAGCTACAAATCATGCTGCATTTGCTGTTCCTCAGAAGTGGCAAGTCGTTTTATTTTCAGTTGCCGTTAACTGCAAATCTTCATCAAACGTTAGATTTTTCAGCTTTTATTACTCCTATCTTTAGTTGAATATCGTAACTAGGCATTTTATTGATGCTCTTGTTCTTCTCAGGATGGTCCCTGTGATTTTTCTAGTTGTCAAAAACTGCTTTGTAAATGAAAGTTGCGACCTGTTTCAGCCTGGAATCATTAAAATATTACATGTGGACAGAAGACGGCACAGGATTTTAAGCACTGTCTTTGATAAGAACTAAAATCTACAGTAAAGCTTGAAAAAAAAGTCTGTTTTTAGCATTTATGTCCCAATAGGACTCCAGCTTCAAAAAAGCTTTTTAGAATTAACTTGGTAAAGCTTCTCTGAGTGTGTTGTGAATTAATATTTCAGCTCTGTACAGCTGACTTGTGAAGAATACAAATAAATTGGCAAAACGTGTACACCGTCTGTGGTTTTGCAGGCAGGTGGCCAACAAAAAGCACTGAGAGAAAAAAAATACAAGAAAAGCCAGTTTATGTGAGGTTCAGACACGGTAAAAGGTGAAGTGAAATGTTTTCAATCATTTATTGACCATTTTAGTAACTGTTCAACTGTATGTTAAAATCTTTTGTATAACGCCTAAAACATCTGTTTGCTCTTTATGCCTTCATTTCTCTTAACATCTTGTCTTTTTTTCTCCTTTTATTTTTTGTAGTCAGTGATTTAATTGATCCTGGGCTGAAACTGTTTGGTGTCAATACAGTTCCTCCCCTATGAGAACAAATAGACTCAAAAAATTTAACATCTGAAACCAAAAAGACAATTCCTTACATTTTTTTTTCTTTGTATGTGTTTTGACAGTTATGTACTGTCAGATGTGAGAACTTAAATCTTTTTCCATTAAATACACTGCCTGGCCAAAAAAAAAAAAAAAAAGTTGCCACCTGGATTTAACTAAGCAAATAGGTATGAGCCTCCTATTGGATAATTACTGCATTATCTTTCAGCTGGCAACAAGTTATTTAACCTCAAATTATACAATGATTTGCTTCTCTCCATCCCTATTACCCAGTAAGGTTATTGATCTATCTTTGCTGAATAAATGTAAAAAGGAAAGTATATCAGATCCATACACAATACAAGAATATCTAGGACAATAAGTAAAATATGAATGTGTTCAAATTTATACAGATGCCTCAAAAGATTTGAATAAAAAAATAGGCAAAATAATTACTGATGGAGTTTTAATCTACACTGGAGAGATGATGGGAATAATCCTTGCGTTGGGATGGATTGAGGAAGTTTGTCCTCTGAGGAGTGTAATTTGCTCTGATTCAAGTTCATCTTTATATTCTTTGAAAAATAATAATTCAGAGAGTAGACCAGACATTTTAATAGAAATTCAGCAATTACTTTATAGGATTCAAGCAATGGGTTTAATAGTTAACTTTATATGGATACCATCGCATAAAGGGAAACAAGTTGGCAGATAAATATGCAAAACAAGCAACAAATAACAGTAAAGTTGATATTATGATATCATTTAGGAGAAATCAAATCAATAATCAAACAAAAGGTCAAGGAAAGATGGCAGCAAACATGAGAAGAAGAAAGAACTGGCAGGTGGCTTTATAGCATTCAAAGAAAGGTTGGCATGATGAGGAAAACAGGACAAAATAACGTTTTGGTCAAACAGGGTTAAATAGTACTTTATTTTGAATAGGAAAACATGCTACAGGGAAATGTGACTTTTGCCTCCAAGAACAAACGGTAGAACATGTGTTATTGTGTTGCCCCAAGTATGTAGTTGAGAGAAGGGAACTGGTACATAGCTTACAGCAGTGATTCCCAACCAGGGGTACGTGTACCCCAAGTGGTACGCGAGCGTATTACAGGGGGTACGTGGAGAAATTTCCCAGGTGTGTAAAAATATTAATAAAAATAGGAATGAGATACGTAGGGCCCAATGATTTTCACAATGCGAAAAAATACAGACAGAATCGCAGAATTGGCTAAACAAAGGGGTATAAAAAATGGTTCAGGGGGTACACAAGTCTAAAAAGGTTGGGAACCACTGGCTTACAGGACAACAAATTGCTACTGGACGTACAAGACCTTTTGGACAAAGACGCTAGTTCTAAATCCTATTCATTTGTGTTTTAGATATTTTAAGAAGACAAAATTATTGGAGAGAATATAGGTTTTTATTTATTTTTTATTTTATTTGTCTAGCATTCTGATTTAAACAATTCCAGTAGGTGGCAGTAATTCACCAAAACGTTGTTTGCCAACCGCCATTAACAAAAGAAGAAGAAGGTTTGCTTCGTATTTCTTAAACAGCCATGTTGACAGATGCATCCTGTGGTCATGTAAAAGATGTCCGTCTGTTTGAGAAGGGTCAAATCATTGGCATGACAATGCCAGGATTCATCGGGCTTGAATTGTGAAAGAGTGGTTCAGGGAGCATCAGACATCATTTTCACACATGGATTGGCAACCAAGTCCATTGAGAATCTTTGGGATGTGCTGGAGAAGGTTTTGCACAGCTGTCAGTCTCTACCATCATCATCAATACCTTTCACCTCAAAATCTTGTTGAAAAATTATAGCAACACTGGATAGAAAGAAATTTTGTAACATTGCAGAAGCTTATCTAAAAGTTAAAGGAAGCCCAACGAAACATTAGAATGTGTGACCTTTGTTTTTTTTAGTGGCATTTTTTTGGGGGGCCAGGCAGTGTACATTACCATGTTGAGTTTTGTCCTTGTATTAAAAACTCAAAACATTAAAAAATATATATATATATTTTTTGTCTAATTCCAGGGCTGACCCACAGAAGCTGGATGCCTTCATCATGGATAAAGCCCTGCTGGACTATGAAGTCTCCATAGATGCAGACTGTAAAACACTCACAGTTGGGAAACCCTTTGCAATAGAAGGTAAATACTAAACGAATTAAAAACAACAAAAAAAACTTACTTATCAAAAGGACAAAGGCATTGTGAACAGGGTTTTTGTGAATAGAAATTGGGCTTTGTCGGTTTATTAAAAAAATGTTGCAACAATGCTTTTAAAAGTTTGATCAGATCCCAGACACTGAATAAAAGTGAGAAGCTGACAATAGTTTTCAGCTTTGTTTGACATGTTTTTTGTGTCGCTCCATTGTTAAAGCCACACATTCAGAAAATGGTTGAAATTGGTACGCCTGGCCAAGTTTCATCTGCTCAGTGCAGCCTGAAGCAGACCAGGAGCCCCATTTCTTCCAGCCATGGTTTCAGAAACAGACTGTCCACCCTTAGTCACAAATTTCAACCTTTAGTTTGTCCAAAGCACTTTATTTCTATTTCTCCACACAAACACTCATACGTGGGTCCAACCCTTGAGCGTACAACTACAAGACGATCACTGAGTCTGCTTCAATGTTTTCAGAAAAGGTCAAAACTGGAAGAGTTGCTGCCCAACTTGGGATAAAATGTTTTGTTCCGAGTCAGCGGAGCAGAGCAGAGAAATTCTCAGTCCATTTTCGACTTTCCCTCAGAGAGCAATTAGATACGTTGCTATTTGAATAATTGTGTATTTGACCCAATAATTGTTTAGAAATGAATGGATTTTAAATGTTGAAGAAATCTGAAGATTAATTGGCTGTCATTTAAATGACTGATTCTGAATGTTTTTGATCTAGAGATGGCATCATCACAGTACTACTCATGTTCCGGTTCTTCTTTTGAATTCTAGGAGAGTTTTCTGCATTATTTTAGGCTAACGGACCATGAAAGCTTTGTAACAGCCCTAAATTTATCAATATCAATCACTCAACATTTGCACAATAGTTAATCTTTTTGGCTTTCAAAAGCTTACATTCTCTGTTGTCCGCCAGTAATCTCTGGTCCATTTAGCAAGCCTCTTCCTCCCAGGGTGTAAAATGTTCCCGAGGCACTTGCTTCCATTACAGGCCACAGTAGCCCCAGATTCCAGTGCTGTTGTTAATTACTTAATGCACCCTTAAGCCTCCAGGATACAATACAAATCAATCAGTGTAGCCAGGGTACTTTTGCAATTGGCTATTGCAGAATTTGTCACACTTTCCGGGCAAGCTTCGACATCCAGAAATATACTGTTTTCAACCAACTTCTTTGTTTTGGTTTTTTCTTACAAAATGTACGTTTCTTACAACGACGTGCGAAATTGTCTGAACAGCAATGAATCTGCTCAGCAGCTTTTCTCCTGTGGAAAAGGAAAAGTAAAATAAATCAAGTGAAATATGTATTTGCTGTCGTGATAAACAGCCTCTAAGAAGTGAATGCTGTCTGTGTGTCGCCACTGGCAGGTTATGGCATCGGCCTCCCTCAGAACTCGCCGCTCACCTCCAACTTCTCAGAGCTTGTTAGTCAGTACAAATCCGATGGCTTCATGGACATGCTGCATGACAAATGGTACAAGGTTGTGCCCTGCGGGAAGCGCAGCTTTGCTGTGACTGAGGTGAGTGTGAGTGGTGGTGGGTTGACAGAGGGGATTGTAGTCCAGGTTTTCTTTTTTAAATAATAAATAATATATTTTTGAGCTTTCAATAGGATACTGAAGGTTTGCACTGTAGTGCAACTAGTTTACAAATTTCAAAATGCCTTTCATGCCCTCCACAGATCTCATGGAAGGTGACTGCTCTGTTCTAATTGACAACATGGCCTCTGACACTTCAGGTGCTTCAAAAGTTGTGTCCCTACTCTGCTTTCCTAAGCAATTTGAAATGGAATCCCATTTCCTAGTTCAAATTTCGTGGCACAAAGTTAAAATATTCCACAGGGAAATGTGATGCTTTTTGAAAATGTAAACATGAAATCATATGTAGAAATGGTCAAGTCTGTAGCAAACTTTAGTTTATAATGCAGATTTTATGCTTAATAAATTATGACAATAATACCAAAATGTAATGTATACTGAAATACAAGACATAAGCTGCTATGTTTTATACATATTTTCATTTGTCAAAAATAACTGATAATGACAGCAGATAAAATACATTAAAAGTGATCCAGGTAACTTTTTTTGTTGGTGTCTCTGAAACTTGTTTTAAGATCAAAAAAAGAAAAAAAAAGAGTGACATTTGTGGTTGGATTTACAAGCACAGCTCATACCTTTTTGTTTAACGTGTGCTCCAAAAAAAAAACAAAATTCAAAAGTACAGACAGTCCTACTTGTTTTACACCCCCAACCTCCAACAAAAAAAAAAATTCTTAGAGGCCTGACCATCTCTATAACCTAATTTTTACACTTGGTAAAATTTATTTTTGTGTATATTTGTATTTTACTAATTGACTCCTGCAATGCCTTGACAGTTGGTTTATTTATGTTGATCTGAGGCGCATCTAATTAACAAGCACCTACAGAGTGCCTGTGAATGGGAGCAAATCCTCAGTCCTAAATATATAAATTCTGAATGTAAATTATAAACTTGTGAATCCCATATCAGTAGCAGAAAAGGGTACATAGTAATTCAGTTTTGGAAAAGTGAGCTATTTTCCAGCGTGTAGCGGCGAGATGTGCTGGAGATTCTATCTACAGCAGCAGACATCTAAATTGCTCCAGGTACATTTCATTTTTTTCAGTATCACAACTCAGTCTGCCTAAAGTTAGAGCAAAGAGAGCTGCTCAAACGAAGACTTTTTCTTTATCGGTGTGCCATTGAATTTTGCATGCCGCTATTTCACACCGGTGCCTTACAGGAATCTCAAGGTGGGACACGAGTCGATTTGAAACTATGGATAAATGATGTAACATACTGAGAATTTATTATCAGCGTAAACACTGAGTTTAAACTATATGGATGTCATGAAAGGCGGACACAAACAGGAAATTTATCATAAATTACTCAAGTTTAGTTTTGTTAAAGATTTTCTCTTTGTTCATTCACTCAAAGATTATAAAAAGCCAAAAAAACAAACTTATAGGCTGTTTTAGTAAGCCAATCTCTTTCAAATGTGGCCAACTAACCTTTTGTGATATAGACATTACTCTAATTTGATGCAACAAAACCCATAATGGTAATAGCCATAACATTAAATTATACAAAATCAATAAGGTCAACTTCAATATACATGAATAAAACAGGAAAAAAAATTGAAACTCTTCCACTCTGTCTACCTTTCTACCAGACGCTGCAGATGGGTATAAAGCATTTCTCTGGTCTGTTCGTGATGCTGTGTGTGGGCGTGGCCTTATCTCTCCTAACCACTATAGCGGAACATATTGTCTACAAGCTGGTGATCCCACGGGTCAAAGAGCCGCGCTCCCATTACTGGCTGCACACCAGTCAGGTACTGACCAACACAAAAACACATCACATTACAAACCATCACATCACTTTTTCACTTAGAAGATGGTTATGTTTCAGTTAACGAGAGGTGATTTCAAGGGAATGTTATATTGGAAATAAAGATTCTTTAAAAATCAGCAGAATCTAGAGCCATGTGTTGTCCCCTGTTGTGAAGAAACTGTTATAACTACTACAAAAATTTGAGGAAACTATGTTTTCTAGTTTTTATATTGCTTAAAAGGATGGCCAGTGGGGTGGTCAAAGTGTTATCAGTGGTGGCGAAGGCCACTGTTGGCCACCCCGTAGCTCCGCCAATGCACCTGCCAGTGGATAAAAATGGGCTCTCCTCTCATCAGGACCAGTTGTGCTGCATTGCCTCGCCTCAGAAGAGCAAAAATACATTAATTTTGTTATTAATGGTGTAACTCCTACCCAACTTGAATATCTTTGATGAAAAACATTATTGTCGCAAAAATGATTTACTTAAAGTCCCTCAGCGAGAGGGGACAACAGCGCACCTCTTGTTCACAGAGAAACCAATCTTGTCCCTGATTGGTTGTTGCTGCTCTTGCAAAACCCGCAGCCTCTTTGAGACAAATCATTTTCTAGCAAACATGTGACAGCTGATGTGTTGGTTGTTTTCCAGAGATTACACCGAGCCCTCAACTCTGTCTTCAGTGATGACAAACTACCATCTGTGGCCAAGCTTGAAAAAAGGTAATGTTTATCGTTTTTATTTATTTATATATTTATTTTTAGTTTGTTTGCTTGTTTATTTGTTTTTAGCACAGCTTTAGTTTAGCAAAAATAAACACTGAAAGACCTTCACGCTAATTGGATTTTTCTTTTTTGCTGATTTGATTTGAGATATATTCAGCGTTGAAATGACAGAACAGCATGTGAACTGAGCACAGATGTGATATAATTATTATTTTATTCCTTCACTACTTTTTGTTTTGACTGGGGACTTAAGCTCATTAAAAATGTTGTCAAGCATAAACTCATCAGAAATGGCTTTGCTCCTCTCTTCAGGCAGCTACTGAATAAAAAAGGATTTTTTTTCCTCTCAAAAAGACAAGTTCCAACTAAAGAAAGCTCATTTTCCCCACCACTTTAGATCTTTAAATATCACAACAAAACTACATTACAAATGCCATAAAAAGCTCAGCATATTGTTTTGATTTATTAAGGAAGTGATTGTGAACTCTGGAGTGTCATTATGAATGAAATGTAGTCCATATAATCCAACACTTATTCACAGTTCCAGAAGGAAGCCAATTTCCCAAACTTTAAATGCCCCATTGGCCAAATTATCTGGTTGAGAGTAAGTGACATCAATTAACATCCAAGTGGCAGTTAAGGGGCCCATTTTTCATCAGAAACTAAAGCGAATGGTCAGTCTGCTGGAAGGCAATTATCTGAGGAAGTTGAGGAGATAATTTCATGCTGAAGTCAAAGTATTGTTAGGAACAGTGAGGCCGATTGTAAGTCATCAAATCTCACTTTTTTTTAGGCAAAAATCAGAGCCATTTAAAAAAGATGCCCACTTTCCAGATTAATGGTGTGATTGCTGATTAGCCATTTACACGATTATTTTCCTGTTTTAGAATTTCTTCTGTAGGATTTTCAGCATACTTCAGCATATTTTCAGCACTTTTGCTAATTGAACTATCAAAACTTTCAGCTCATGCAGGACAAAGGTGTAATGATTTATAACTATAAATATATAGCTTGTTTGATTTTATTTAAATTTTTGGCTTATTTTACATTTTGCAAGTTTTTTGTTAGTTTTAACTTTTAGATAGTTTTTTATTCTGTGCTTATGGCCTGTGCTAATTTTAGCTTGTGGTTTTGGTACATGTAACTTTTAGCTTTTAGCTAATATAGTGCTAACTTTTTTCCCAGTGGCTTAACTTTTTTGTTTTTAGTCAAAGTTTAGCTTCATCCTCAAATAACAGTTTGATAAGTTTTAGGTTATAGCTACTGTTTTTTGCTTTTAGCTACTATTATGTTAATCTTAGTTTTTGGAAATTGCTTTGCCAATTTCACCTATAACTACAGTATTGCTAATTTTAATGTATGCTCTGTTTGAAAGTTCAGCTATGGCTTCTTTCATCAATGTATCTAAAGACTTAGCATTCAAACTGCCTATTTGCAGACAATGCTAATCTGTCACATTCATCTTCAGCTGATTTTTTGAACCTTAAGCAGCAACCAGCTTGCATTTTATTCTATTTTGTGTTAAAAGTCTATTGTTTGTTTTTCAGATCCATCAGTACACTGAGAGAACACTCAAACTGAAGAATTAAAATACATGTAATGATTATAGAGACAAGCCCATGTGATTAATGCTTATAATAATGAGAATAGACTGCCTAGCCTTGCATAGTTAAACTCATTCAATCAAGCTCCTCTGCATCATGCCCTCATGCTGTCCAAGAGTCAGAAATTATTACTGTCTTATTGTCAGCTTCCTGCAGAAACTTGAAGCTGTGTCAAATGCCTGCTCTGTAAGCAATGCACGGCAATTTAATGATCTTCAATTTTCATGAACAATATTTATTACCTGCTGCCAAAAGGTAAAAGCAGATGACGTTTTTACCCATTTGTGTGTGCGTGTGTTTGTTACTAAAATATATTATAAATCACTGGATGATTTTTTTAAACCTGCATAATATAATTGAATGTATATCTGCAACTGAAAAACTTTTAAACCTGTGTGATTCGCGATGGCTCTCATAACTAACTGAATTAAAAACAAACTTTTGACAGTTTCATAGCTACTGACCTATATTTTAGTGTGTTGGCAACTAAGAGTCATTCACAACACATACTCTCAGCATACTGCACGGGAATAAGTATAACGTTATTATAATGGTTTGTCCAAAATGACTCAGTATCACAACTCAGTCTGCCTAGTGTAAATTCTGCAGGACTGGCAGGAGGAGATATAGGCTGTGTCCAAAACGGCGAGGCCGGGTCCTCCGAAGGCCGAATTCGTCGGCCGCTTACGTCACAACGCCGCGAC
>JAUBOC010000037.1:18437232-18447894 GCA_032275365.1 Anablepsoides cearensis | reverse complement strand
AAATGATCTCAGCTGCTCTTGTAGCTCTTATGTATCGCATTACTGTTATTACTGGACTGTTTTCAATGGTAAAAATGAAGGACAAACACCAAACAACCCCACTGTTAGACATCAAGAGTTTTGAACACATTCTTTGTAGATCTTTGGTGTGAATCCAAACCAGCATCTGAGTATCTTTAGCTTGTCTCTTACTTGTTCTGGGGTTGTTGTAGCAAATTAGGGTATTGGAAAAAAAGTATAAAAAAAAAGACAGCCTGGTAAAATAAGCAGGGTTAGCAGACCACCAGCATCTAACACTGTTGAGTTAGACAACTATTTGGCCGATACATAGTTGAAGAACTAGTGAAACAACTTTTTAATGCTCAGAAACTTTACACGAGTCCCAGGCAGGAAGAAATATTGTTCTTTTAATCGAATGGTAAATGTAAACAATCAAATATGTTCTTTAAATAAGAATAAAAGTATATTTATTAAAACAAATGCAAGTGGTATAGTTCAATTAAAAGGACGTGGAGCTCAGACAAGTTGGTTATCTCAGGCTGTTTTTGTCCCGTGAAGCTTCTTTCCTCTGACTAAATACTTCCAGCTAATGAGCTAGTTTCCGGAAATAGACCGGTGATGAGCATGCTGCTTTTCACAGGCTACAGCAGAGCAGAGTTAGTTAATGCTGTAAGCTATAAGTGGAAGAAGATTCACTCTGTTCTGACAACAGTGGTAACGTACTCTTGGTTTGCTTTGAGCTGGCCTCACTGTGTGGTCTCTGAACTCGGTGTCCTAAAAGCAGGTTGATTCATGCTGGGAGAGGATTAGAATTATATGCTCTGTGGTTTGGTCTTTCACACAAAAACACAGTAGGTCTCGCAGAGATTCACACATATGCACCCGAAAGCATAAAATCTTCAAAACCCTCAAATTCAGCCATCTGTGTTTTTCTAAGTTTATTTACCCAGTTTTGTCCATCTTACCCAGTATTTTAAGAATATCCTTTATTTTGGAAAAAATGCTTTCTTGGGTTTTTTTTTTTTTTTTTTTTTTTTTTTTTTAGTTTAGTGAAGGTTTGCAAGTAGAAATAAGGTTTAGGAATAGATGAGAAAAAAATGTTTATGTTACTTAGACAAGTTTGTGTGTGATGTGACCATTTGATCAATCACTCCAACAATGCACTGTAGGGCTGCTGGACATAGACTTATCTGGTTTGGACTTGAGCGTTTGCCACAGTTCAGCAGGCATAGAAAACCGCATTAGTGCTAGTTTGTGATGTCTGGTTCATTTTCTTGATGAGACACTAATCAAATCCAGTCGCCACAATTAGTGTCTCCATGGCTCGTCCTGGGCTCTTGCTGGCATGATCACTGAGAACACTGATGTAAAGAAGTGGCTTTTAATCAACATTGCTTTATTATTTATTCTTTTTTATTTTGCATATCATGAAACACAGTTGTAAACAATTAGGGGGGAAACAAATGGGTTGTTTCCGTTCTTGGTAATTTAAAGTGAACGGGATAGTCTCTGCTCCACTTAAAGATCTTAAACAGTGCTTACAGTTCTGCATCAATGACTGACACTCTTCTGGCAGCTGGCCTAGCAAAGTATAGTTTGTTTAGCTTTTAGTTTGACCCATTATTAAAGCTACATAAATCTGCACTAAAGCAATACAGTCATTACCTGCATAAATAACACACAGCTGTCTGGTGTAAACCTCAGATCATATTTAATCCCAGTCCATCTTGTACATCTGCTGGGTGTGTCGATCTGTCTGCCTGTTCGGTGTTTGGAGAGCTTGTGTATACAACCAGTCACACTCTCTGACTACAGACCTTTTTTGCTCAAGAGCCCTCATTTGTGAGCCTGTTAAGTGTGTGTCTCAGTGTGTGTGTGTGTGTGTGTGTGGAGTGCAGCATTAGTATTCTGCCTAGAGAACTACATTGAAGCTCCTGCGGAGCTCTTTGTTGTTGCTTCATGAAGGGGTCCGAGGGGGTTGGGGCTGTGTCCGACTGGTGTCGCGAGACGTTTCAAAAAAGGACACAAATGGTTTTGCTATGAGCCCAGACATGTTGGGCATTCCTCTTTAGCACCCATACCACCAAGGTGGACCTTAACATGATTTCAGTCTGGTTGTTGTTTCATGCTGTCTGGCAATGGGTAGGTGAGCAGAGTCTTATTTATCATGTTCACACTCCTGCAGTTTTTCAACTTAGTGCTTGTGTGCGCACTTGTGGGAGTTTTTTTCTACCAGTTTATTTTGATTGACATATCTTTATTTCTGCTTTGCTTCTCGTCTGAGCTGTTTACTTGTCTGAGCCACAGTGTTTCATTTTAGCTCTATTATTTTGCCGCATATATCAGCTGTGTTAAATTTCATGACATGTTGCTAGCAGTCTACATCTGTGTTTTTGTCCAGGTGGCCTCTGATTTTTGGTATGTTTCCTGTGTTGAGGGCCGTTTCCTCAGACACAAGTGAGCACAGCTTCCTGGTTTCCTGTTTAGATGACCTGTGGGTTCTGATAGGCTTTTATCCAATTGGTTGTTTCCTTTCCTTTTTGTGACATCTTTCAGTTTGTTCCTCAAAACAATATTTACCGTTCATTATTTTGGTAACTTTGGGATTGTAGTGCAGCGAGACTGTTTGCAAAATAACTTCTGACTGCAGGATGTTGAATATGACAGAGTTGCCAATTGGTTTTTATAGCCCCGGGGATAAAACTGACTTCTCATAATTGAAATTGTTTGAGGTTCTCTCTGTTTATTTAGAGGAAATTGGAGATTAATAAGACATTGTTCAACATAAAATAATTCAAACTTGTCAGGGAGCTTATTTTCAGTTCACTTTTTGTTATCCAGTAAACAAACTTCAGAAACAAGTTGGTGATTTTAATCAGACAATATAAATTGTTGCATACTTTTAATCTCTTGTAGTCTGGTGGACAAAATAATCTTGGTGGTTTTGGTAAAGTAAATACATCTATGCTAATTACAAAATACTGAAAGTCGGCATTAAGTGAGATGTAAAATATTTTCTCTATTTGAGGCATTTTTTTATTTACAGTAGGTTCTTCTTGGTAAATGCACAATGATCCAATGTTTATTTATTTTCAGATTTATGAGTTTAGAGGCACTGATTTTACATAATCCTCTTACAGAACACATTAGGTTTCCAGTGGAAGTTATCAGGTTGGTTGACAGTCAACACCGAAGGTCAAGCCTGAACTTACCTCACTAAACCCTGCTTCCTTTGATGACGTTTATATTTTAACAAAGCAAGTTTTTATGTATTGATATGTTCACACATGCAAGAGAAACGTCTTCCAACCAAACTACTTTTTTTGTAGTGGTAGAAACCTTGTATTTTACTGATATGCTGCAGTAGTCAGTTGTCATTTGTTGTGTTTTTCAATCAATACCAATCAATTGTTCATTTGATAAGGCTGCTCAGGGCACTGCTATGTATTGACTCAGTAGAGTTGACCCACATGCGTGTGTTCATTCATAGAATTAGGCAGCAGAGAAACCCAGTGACTTCCTCTAATTGCAGATTTATTGTTACTTGTTTTTGTCTTTTATCTTCCAGTTTGTTCACTATTCGACTCATCCTGCTGTAATTCACCTGTCTCTGAGTAAATCTGCAGTCCTGACACACATTGCACTTTCTGCATGGCAACTCCTCCTGGATTTAAACTCCCGAGAGTACACACAATAATTGGGTTAGTGACCCAATTTTCTGTGACCGATTTCTTTTATTCATATATTGGTTTTAACTTTTGAGCTCACCAAGAGCTTATGTCAGTTCACTCCAGAATGCTAAAAAGGGAAAGTTTGTATATGTTCCAAACCTTACGTTGAATAGGAGCATTGTTGCGATTTGTCTTAAATTGAGTTAGCGTGATCAGAGAGCCGCTGCTCTTATAGTCATTAACAGGAACATGCATATTTTTTCAGGGTTTCATTTTCTATAGTTTAACATAATTGTTCTTATTTCTGGACCACCATGTTCTTCATACACTCCACCGACGGTGTGCTCATTAAACTGAAAGTTAAGACAGATGTTTCGTGGTTTTTATTGATGAAAGAGAAGTCCCGCAATATGGGGTTTACTTTGAAGTATGTTTTAATTTAAAATGTTTGTTTTTCCTCAATGTAAAAGGCTTCAAGGACCACAATGAGACCAGGAACAGTAGTTGTGCTTTTAGCGACTGATGATGGCTGTTTCAGCGGCGTAACATCTGGTTCAGTTTCTAAAAGAAGTTTCAGTAAAAATAGTACAACAGCCAGAGGTATTATAATAAACTTTATAAAGTGACAATGCTCTCCTCTCTAGAGAAAGTTAGTCAAAGCTGGCAGGCTAAAGAAATATTTGAAGTATCTCTGTAGATATACTGATGTGACAGTTCAGGTCAGGAATGTGAGGATTGCTGCCTCCTTCTGATCTACTGGGGATTTAGTCACTTAATGGGGACATATTAGGCAAAATCCACTTTTTTAGCTGTTAAATGAATTTTGGAGTCTCTAGGAGTGCAGAAAATTTGTATTTAGTGTATCCCGGGCCGTGTATTAGCAAGAATTTGCTGATATGATACATATGACACAAGGGTTACATTACGATATATCGCGATATATTGCAATATATTGCAATACTGTAAGCAAGGCGATATATTGCCATTTTTTCTCCAAAAATACTTGAACAATGATTCTTATTTTATTGTTTGACTAAAAGATAATGTAAAAAAAATTGATTTTAAATTTTAGTTTAAATTTGGATTTTGTGAAAAGGTAGGAACAATTAAAATCATATTTGTAGGTAGCTCTTTGAAAATTATAAAATTATAGTTTAGCTTTTAACAGTTTAAGCTAAGCGGTGATAGTAGTGTAAAGGTATGTAATCTGGAGTTTGCGTACCAACAAAATTTTGTGATTAAAGTTCTGACCTAGCTTGAAGTAGCCATAGCTCATCAGTCCAGTCAGACAAGCCTTATTTTTCTAAATTTTTCTAATCATCTAAAACTCTTGGCCATGATTCTCTTGCAAAATAGATTTTTAATCTTAATGGGATTTTCCTGGTGAAATAAGTTAATATTAATAACTAATAAATCAAAATGCTATTAATTGTTCATAACGGTTCCACAAAGCCTTACCCCACCTTGACTTGTGTTGCTTGCTATACCTGCCCTCCATCATTTAGCTGCCGGTGAGTGTGAACACAATGTTGCAAGTGGCTCTTGTAAATTTAAATCCTGATGTGGTGTTTGTGAGCAGAGAAAGTGAACCATGACTCTGGTCAGCTCTGGTTTCAGCCACACAGATCCTATGACCCAACACATACCCACTCACATGAAACACTAGCAGACACGTAAATATCCTAAGAATTAACGTGAAATGTAAAGAGTTTAAATCTGTCAGGATATTGTAAATATTTCTTTAGGATAAAGTAAACTTGGGCCGGTATGAGATTCAGATGGGAATCATTTGCAAAAATACCACAGTTTTACAGTTATCAAACCAAAAACAAAGAGGTGCTTTGTTAATATTCTATTTAAAATCCTTTAAACCATAGTTTATGCAGTTTTGACACCATAACATTTTAAATATAACCTGGACCTGACTCACTTGTAAAAAGTTTGTTTTGTCTCCTTAAAGAGGTCAAACATCTGAAAGAGCATCAAGATAAGCTTTTATATAGCCTTAAGTCACTAATAATGAAAAAAAAAAAACTTTGAGGCTTAGACTATTCAAAGCTGGATGATGGCAGCAGGGTTTATTACAGTTTTATTAAAAAGTAAATGCAGCCAGTAAATCTGTTCAACCCTTGTAAGAGACTGAGTCAACAGTTTCATACTGATGATGACAACATGAAATACCATTAGGCTCTTATCATCTGCTCCTGGTTCTTGAGTCATTGTCTTTTCATCACCGCCGCCCCACCTGCCGCTTTCTTCCTCTTTCCTCAGCCATGACAGGAGCTGAAGGTTAACGGGAAAGTTACATGTGTTGAAAAAAAAAGAGAGGTTGTGTGTGAATGTGTTGGAGGCCCCCATTACAGAAGGTATCTTTGTGCATGAGGGTATATGGACAAACACACACATGTGCACATTTAGCCCATGACATCACAGCACTCCATGCAGCCAGAAGGAATGTTGCTCAAAAAGGAGAGGCTTTGTGGAGGAGAGGAAAGAGGAGGGAGGGGAGGAAAAGGAGGAGAAGAGGAGGAAAAGGCTTGGCTAAGGAAAAGTCCCGCACTCCTGTTTAACTGGACTTTAGGACAGACTGGACTCAAGGGGATGAAACTGAACCGAAAGCAAGACACATTTATTGTTGTGAAGCAGCAAAGGGACTACGGCATGGATCTACAGTTATCACTGAAGTAAATGAATCTTCTGCTTGTGGGAACAATAGGTGAGTGTTTTTAATGTTTCAGGATCAATTTCCTCATGAATTTGATTAGACAAAGTGTCAAAGGGAACATGCAGCAGGTTAAAATTCCAAGTTTATTCGATTTCCCTCTCTCCCTAAAATCGCTGCTCGATATATTGTGTGAGCTAAACTCCATGAAGCCTCAGCCAAAGAAGCCAGATGTGAACTAGGATACTGTAAGAGGGGTGGAGAGGACAATCAAAAGATTTATGATTGTTTCTTTAGGGGAGACGAACTGAAATCATAAATACCCACAGGACATCAACATTTGTCTTGGGTTCACAGCCCAGGCTGTTTGAAAATGAGATCGCCAGGCTAAACCTGGAGACAGATCCAGTTACCATACAGGATCGTATTTATCTAAGAAGCAGAGCCAGTACCACCAACTGGACAGAGTTACACTGGAGCTTGTACTTTGTGTTTATATGTCTGCATGAAGACACACATCCCTATACTTTCACTTAACGTGTTTTGGCTGAAGGGAGTGTTGTATCGAAGTCAAAAACGGACAAATAAATGGTGTTTTACTTCCAATCAGGGTGGATTTTGGACATATTCTCATGGTGTTGGACATCTTCCAGCACACAAAGCCCTGTTGCGTCTCCGGCATCCAGCTTAGTGTGTATGTTTGGACACTGTGTTTATGTGTCTGTGTGTTTGTAATTGTTTTTTTTTTGCGTAATGGTTTGAGCTTAAGCAGTACCAGATGTGATGGACGGAGACAGGGGGGGAAGGAGAAAAACATTCAGAGAGTTGTGATATCTGGTCTTGGGGTTTCCATTCTTGATATGAATTTCCACAGAAGTCCCACCCTTTTTAACACCAACTATCACCCCTCCCAAACTGGACCTTTGGAAGAAAGTTGGGGGATGAGTTTTACTTTTACTTATCACCACTTGTTTATCTTTTACATTTCCATTAACCCATAGATGCTCTTTCACTGCTTTAGTTGACCAAAAAGGGGTTAACCATGTCCCTCATCACCAGAACTAGAGTCTGAGCCTTGAGGACAGCGAGCTATGCCTGGAATGTCAGTTCACCTCAGTGAGAGTCAAAAACACACAAATACACACCTGCTGTAGCTGTACACAAAAAAGGACACACTTTGGCTTAAATACCCTGCTGCACAGTTATACGGCCTTTTTATAAGCGTGTGCGTGTTTCATATGAGACATTCCTGTACTGTAGCTCTATTTTCCTGAGGCAGTAACAGGATATCCTCCCCCTCTGTACTGTCCACTGGACACACACTCCTAACACAAGCACACATTCCTGCATGTGACCAAACATGCATGTGCAGCAAATACAGTGGGTCAGATAAAAGGAGAAGCTGTCTCATATGTGTGTTAGTGGGGATATAGAAGTGGGCTCTGTTTCTCACATGGTCACTAATATAATTTAGCAGTTAGGACAGGGGCCCAAGCCCTCAAGCACATGCCCCCCCTGTGTTGCAGCTGTGTTCCTAGGTTGTCTCTGCTTGGACCCGTATGTAACCACTGGGAAAATAATTTGACTTGTTGGCCGGCAGAAGGCAGGAGAGTGAGGAAAAACAAAGAAAAAGAAACTCGAGTTAGAGAAGAAAATTACATATGAATAACATCTATGATGCCAGCAGTAAAATAATTCCCTTAAATAACTTAAATGATGGAATCCACTCGTGACTAATTCATTGTATACTCTGCCACTTACCATTTATTAGCTGTTATATGCAGTAATCCTCCTTTTTCTTAAGACAAATCATGCAAAATCTACTTTTTTAGCCATTGAATGCATTTTGGTTGTGTGCTTGGAGTCTCTAGGAGGGGAGAAAAGTTTAATTTAGTCTCTCCTGGTGCTGTTTAGATACAGTATCTTTATATTCTGTTTGGATCCTATTTTTCAACCTGTTTAGTTTTCTCTAATTTCTATAAAGTTTTCTAAGGAATTGCGTCATAATATTTGTGACAGAACTTCTATAGGATCTGGACTTACCAACTACAGTTTTGTCGACTTCATTCCCTTCTCACTCAGGGTCAGACTCTGGCTCCAACATGTAAGACCTCACTTTTTAATTTATTTGTAAATAAATTGTTTCTAAACCCTTCTATCACACTAGAACAGACCGCTCTGGAAGCTAGAGGGGGGTGGGGTGTAAAGCAACTTGTTTGGATTTAAAGAGACAGCATCAAAATGAGTTGATCAGAGACACGCCTCAGAAAAGGGGTGAAAGAGGGGCTTGTGGAGTTACAATAATGAGGAAATCAAACCAAAGCATTGGAGTTCCACTTTATAAAAACTCTAAAGGTCTCCGCACAAAACATCTTTTTTTTATCTCCACTCATGAGTTTTTAGCCGTTTGACGATCTTTATAAATGTCTACTTCAGTCACATTCAGGAAGTGAATAGAGCAAAATGTAATGTCTGAGCGCTTTCAGCTTAAACAAACAGGCCCACGAATTTCTGACCAATCACACATAAACTTCTTAACGGGAGAGGGGTAAAAAGTTCTGCCGGTGGGGTGTGACAAGAAGGGGTGGCAGAGTCGACCCTCAGAGCACGGTAACATAATTTTCATCATGAAACTGTGACAAAAAGAGCTGATGTCGGCTGGTCAGAGGGAGTATAAAGAGGCCTTAACTGTGTGATTTAAATGTGAAAAAGAAGGATATGTTTTTATGTTTTGAACAAGCTGAAGACCTTTTGCCACCTGGACAATTATTCAAATGTAAAAGTTTGAAAAGGGTTTGTTTTTACTAAAGCAGATTCATCTCTTTGTAAACAAAAAAAAAAGAAAAGAAACTTGAAATTTTGATCAAAAGTAATTTATTTTAGTCTAGACACATTACCATTGACCTTTATGAGCAGCTGACTGTTAGACGGGGACATCTAAGGACTCTGCTGTGGCTCATGGAAGAGTTCATTTTCAGTTAAATGTATTTTGGACAAAAAAAGCTCTGTTTAATATCCTCCAATTCCATTCAGAGATATGAGACTGGGAGGGTGCTGTAACTAGGGGAAGTTTTCAACGGTTTGCTTTTGAAACACTGTTTAATTATCTTTTATATATAAAAATACAAGTCCTGTTGTGGTATTAGAACAGAGAATCTAAAATGATTATGAACACAGACAGAGGTTTTGACAGTTTTAAAGGAGATATGCCAATAAGAATAAGCGTACACATGCAAATGTCTTTTACTTTTATTTATAGTTTACACCAGAGACAGTTTAAAGAGTAAAAAAAAGTTCCCTAACAGCCAAATACCCTCAGAGCATTTTCTTTTTATTCTCAAAGGAGTAAGGAGGAGACAGCACTAAAGTGTAGAGGAAATTGTTGCTTCTTTGTGAGACAGACCAGAAGGCTTTTTCAGTGGTTCTAATCCTTCATGTGACTCCTCTGACCACTGCCTCTGGACCTGAACAATCTGGGAAAGGAGAAAAAGAACAAGATGCCAAAAAAAAGCCTGAGTGAGAGGATTTGGTAAAAAAAAAGGGAGGGCTACATCAAAAAAACTGACCTGGATTTATTATTCTGATTGCTAGTGTTTTATAAGAACCACAGAAAGACAAATGTGTCCTTCTTCTGCCTGTGAGCTTTTATGTGAAGGGTGAATCAATTTACTCAAGTGATTCTCGTTAAATTTCTGTACACACACACTTAAAGTTTGGAAAGACAGAGGTCAGTAACTCATTGAATTAAACACACCCTTGCAGAGGAGGGGTAATGTGTACAAGGACCTTAACGGAGAGGGCAAGAATGTTTGCCAATAATCCACAGAACATCAACAGATCATAAAGGTAGGAGTGTAAGTGTTGCTGCTCACTAACAATATGTCAGGAATGTGTAGAATGATGGTTTATTGACAGAAAGGGTCACAAGTCTGATCCCTACGTGACAATATGTGTGGACTTGTTCCTGGATAAATATGAGCTGCAAGTGAAAAAAATCATTTTTTTTATTATTACAATAGGTAAAAGTTTATTACTGTTATTATTATGATTGTTTTACAAGTTGTCTGAGAACAAAAACTGAAGTCGGACTGCCATTTTTCTTTCTATCATAAAGTATCTGCTCCCGAGACAAATGCTTGATCCAAATTATTATTTCGGTCAAGATTTTTCATAAAGAATCATAAAAAATTTTCAACCTGAAAAAAAAAAAAAAAAAAAAAATATTTTAATTCAAAGTATGTCAAGCATGTTTTGGAAATCTCAGGTACTTAGATAAACTACACACACTACTGCAAAAGTAAAATAAATAAATAAATAAATAAATAAATA
>JAUBOC010000037.1:18405925-18421600 GCA_032275365.1 Anablepsoides cearensis | reverse complement strand
TAACCAAACAAACACAAACACAATCACACTATCCCACCCTCATCCTCACAGCCACTCATTCAAAGACATACAAAAAACGCCACAATCCACTCATACACCCGATACACACTCTATACCCCCCAGGTCCTGGGCGCGCACACACTCCCTACAGCAGGCAGCGCACACCCGAACCCAGGGGGTAGACCCTTTTTTTCTTTCTCTGATCAATCAGATTACAATAATGCAGACACAACAAATACAGTATTGCTGGGTTTCAGTCACGTGACCTGGATGATGCGCGAAATTCAAGTGGGCGGCAGGAAGTGAATTGCTCTGGTTCAAAACAATGCAAAATGGATCATAGAGAGTACGCTAATGCACTAATATGGTGCAGACGAGATATTGCAAAAAAAATATGCATGCAATTAGAATGTGATCCATACTGTCGTAAAAAAAAAAGACTTGGAGGATTTTATTATTGCTATGTGCTTGGATCTACTTGTAAATAATTAATTTAGCTTCAGTAAACCCAAATTTGAGTAACTATCCAATAAAATATCTGAAAAATACGATTTAAATTATACAATTCTTACCTGGCAGAAAGTGGTCGCTGCAAACTTTTGCATTGTCCATTTCCGCACCTCCTGATTTCTGCTGTCGACCCATTTTGTCGACTTTTTCCTGACACACTACTTTTGAAACACATAAAAAACTTTTATCTTTCTCTCGATTGGAGGAGCTGCAACACAGCAACAGAATTTAGGCATTTTGACACAGAATTAAGAGAAAAAAAACAGGACTACATTTACTTCCTGCATTTTGTGACGTCAATACTTTGTCGTCTCCAACCCATCAATTTACATGATTATGTCTGAAAAGCTACTTCATAAGTTTAAGAAAAACACTCTACAAGAACTTTAAACCTTGCTAAAAAAAAATAAAATAACCCCAAACTCTAACATTATCGTGTCACTTCAGTTAAAATGTATCTTTGCTTCTTCAAACTGAAGCCATTTAGAGTATAAAGCCGTTCCACAGGAGCCCACTTTAAAAGAAGTGCTGTCATGCTGTGTTGTGCAGGCCATGATGAGAGTGGAGCTGCTGTACGGGTTGGCAGGACTGGTGGGCAGCTTGGTGTCGGGTCATCTGTTCCTGCTCTACAGCTCCAGCTTGGGTAACGGAACCATCCTGCTGATTGTGAGCACGCTGCTGCACCTCCTCTGCCTCCTCCTTTCCATCTTCTTGCTGCAGGTCGGTGTGACTTTACAGAAAACAGTTTTTCATCATCAGTGGCGTTTGCAGGAAACGTTTGAAACTATATGTCTTGGTTTCCCCGCTTCGACTGAAAGGTGAAAGACGCGTCTAGGGTGGACCAGGAGGAGAACTATCACCTCCTCTCCCACGCCTCCAGGAATGCCTATGTGTCCGAGTCTGCTGCGGAGATCAACAAGGTGAACGTGGCTCTGCTGTTTGGAGCGGCCTTCCTGTATGACTTCGCTGTGGGCGGAGCTGTGGAAATCCTGGGTTCCTTTGTGCTGAAATCGCCGCTCAGCTGGACCGCCACGCAGGTACCTTTTTGTGCATTTAAAGGGTCTGTGGCATCAGATATTTTGTAATAAACATGAATGCATTTTTGGAACGATAGCATTGATAACATGTTGCAAAACAAATTTCACGCCGCTGAGATGAACGGTTGTTGAGATATTTGCATGTGAAGAAACAGGAAGTGATGTCAAAGGGGAATGTCTGCATGTAAACAGAGCGTCGTAACAAAAGCTAACTATAGAGAAGAATCTGATATTTCTTTAGATTATTCTGAGTCTCTAGCAAAGAGAGACAAAAAAAGAGTTCAAGTTCTATTGTTTGATTAGACAAAACCAGAGTTCCCCTTTGATGTCACTTCCTGTTTTACTTTGGCTGAGCCAAATTCCAAAGAAAATATGCCAGTTATGTGACAAAATGGCTAAAATCATGTGTTTTCTTTGACTTTAATGTGAAATAAAAATATTTTAAAGTGCTTTAAAATGTCGCATCCTAATAAATACTTCCTCTTTCCTTTTTGTTTATAATAAAATCAGATTTTTATAGATGCCAGGCTGCATTTGTTTCACCTTTTTAATATGTAACTCTTGTCACTTTTTGTTTCATGTTTCCTTTATATTCTTGTGTTTCCCCTCTTCTCCCAGGTGGGCTATGGGAACGCAGCAGGCTGTGTCATTTTCCTCACCAGTTACCTCGGTGTCGCCGTCTTCCGGCGGTGCGTCGGCGATGAAACTCTGATCCTGATCGGCATGCTGTCCTTCGCTTCCGGCATCTACTTCATGACCTTTGTCAAGACAACGGCCATGTTCTACGCCGGTAAGAATAAGCGTGTGAGGGTTGCTTTATTGCTCCTCGAGTGTTATCGGAGCGGCCGCTGATAAAATAACATTTTTACTAACCTTAGTCCCTCTAAATAAACAGCTCTAAATCAAAAGCATATCAGCTGTAAATGATTGATTTATATCACTTTAAGGCACGTGTGTAAAAGAGTTTACCGTTGTTTTTTTATTAGATGTTAACAACCGAATAACCTCTGAACCTAAAAGTTTAACCAATATAAAACTGGTTATTACAGCTTTAATAAAAACAGAAAGAATAAGCAGCATAGCTGTAGGACACTAGAGGAGTTCTAAGAAATATCCTAAAACTAATAATCAATGCTGTTTTCTTCCTACAGCTCGTTCTTTGAACCTTTTTGCTCTCATCCCGCTGCCAACGATCAGATCTCTGATTTCTCAGCAGGTTCCTGCATCCTCCTGTGGTAAGAGCTGTCAACGTCACACACATGACACTACTGATGGCTTAACATACCTGTAAAAGTCAAACACATCCTCGTGGTTCACTTTTAAATACCTCGTTTGTAAAAATAAACAGCCTTCGGCTTCTAAAAGTCGTTTCCTTTGGGAGCTGAAATTCAAGTCGGCTGCAAAACTAATGGAAACCAAGGATTTCAGGACAGTTTCTTTAGCAGTTTTCAGAAAAAAATGAAATGCTCCACACAAACTGCTCTCGTTCTGTTTTAGTTGTCTTGTTTAGAGTATGAGCACGGTGTTGGCAACTGAATATGCAGGAGACACAAAGGACCGTTTCTTCCAGGAAACCAGCAAAACCTGTACAACCAGTCCTCCTCCTTTGCACTCTGATGATGATTTATCAAAAAATAAATAAAGTTTAGAATGTAAGTAGTAAATTTAGAGCACGGGTTACAAATTGCAACACGGATATGCAAGCGTAGTAATATTGTAGTTGAAAAAGTGAGATTTTTACTGTGGATACATTGAAAGTAATACTAGGTCAGCAAAGAAACCTTTATAAGGAAGTGTTGAAACATCAAGAAGCTTCTTCTAAGTGTTTTATAGAAATGATTTTGGATTCTACCAACAAAAGAAATGATGGGATTGTGAAAGATGTCAGAGACCTGTGTAACCGCTTTAAATATTCTCAGCTGGATATTGATGAAATAAAATCAAAACAGGATTTAGATAAAACTAATTTGGCGGATTCAGACAATCAAATAAAGCATTCATTATCATGGCTAACAGTTGACCAGAGAGCGGCCTGTAGACTGGCTCAGTTTGTTAGTAAAATATCTTCAACCAAAGAACCAGTCTGCCTTTACACTAAGTTGACTCTTAAAAGACAGATGAGTATAGAACTAGACAATCTACTTTAAGGAATTAAACATTACCATTACCAAAACTAATACTTCAAAACTATGAAATAAACTGCCTTCACATATTACACAGATTCATAAGGATGACTATTAAAAAAACAGCTGAATGTAGCAATTCTAAGATGAAAATCTTATATATTATTCAGTGTATATTAGATATTTTTTTAGCTTGCATTTGGTATTTTTTGTACTATTATTTGTATAATTGATTGTATTACCAATTTTATTGTTATGTCATTGTGATGTAATTGTTATTGTGTTTTTATGTGGACCAGGAAGAATATTAGAATAGTTTATTGCTGAGGTAATAATGGGGATCCTTAATAATGATAATAAAGAAATTTGTTTTCTCTCCCATCTTTGCTCAAACTTAACGTGTCGTGTTTCCTGTCCACCAGGCATGATGCTCACCGGCCTGCAGATAACTCTGAAAGCTGCCAGCATGTCCTACATCCCTGCTTTCACTAGGCTCTACCAGAACACCCTGGACTGGCTCCCAGGCTTCGTCTTCCTGCTGTCCAGCGTCTTCACAGTACTCGCCATGATACCTGTCAGGTACAGTAATGCTTTCCAGGTTGATTTTAAAATAGGGCACAGTTATAAAAAAGTCTTAAAGCAATAATAATAATAAAAACTATCCGATACCAATTTTCCTCATCTTTTAAAAAACATTTGCTCTTTTCTCCCTCCAGCATCGTGGGCTGTAGAAATGCTAAGAAGCAACTCTACATGAGGATTCAGGGAGACTGAAGTTCATATTTGCACAAGGAAAGTAGGAACTGAAAACACAAAGTGTGACTTCCTTTATTTTGTTAAAGCTGCAGCTGCAGAGACAGGCTGCTGGATCGGACCTGTTACGGTACGCAATACAAACCAAAGCTTTCCTAGTCTGTGATAATTTTTTTATAAAAGCATTATTATTATTATTATTATTATTATTACGTAAGAAGGCCTGAGTGGACTGAATGGAACGCATCAAAATGGGGTTAAAGGTTAAAATGTGTTGACATTTCAACAAAAGCGCAGACGTCATAAATTAATGGATTGCATCGTTGAAATGTGCTAACTGGGGAAAAACCAAAACTAAAAGAAAAAAACAGAAGTGGTTTTGAAAACGGAACACAGATTTTAACATGATTAATCATTGAGTGGCAGGGTTCATAGGGTTCATGGGAGGAGAAACTTTTTTTTTTTTTATCTTGTGTAAAAATCATTTTTTTCCTTTTTGGTAATTAGATCATATGTAAGTTTCCTCCATGACTGCGGTATAATATTTAGTTGAAAGGCTTAAAAGCAGAAGTGTCAGAACACTTCATTGGATACAAGAAGGAAAATGGTTTCTGGAGTTTATTTTAACACAAATGTAGACTTTTGGAAAAGTGGTACAATAGATTTTAAGGTGTCTTACAAACTATGGAATCACCTTCTTCATTAAGTAGATTTATTAAGCAAATAAATGTGTTTAAAGATATTTAACAGACCTTCAGCTGGGTCTGGTTGGTCTATTTTCAAGTTCCAAATAAATTCTGACATTTTTGAGCAATTTTAGTTCTATAATTTAAGTTATATTCCAACAGTGTTGGGAAATGATTTTGAAAGATGTGTAACAAGGGTTCATTTAAAAGGTGTATGATGTTTAGTTGTAGTTTGTGGAAACTGACTAGAGAAAATTTGCATTTTGCTATGTTTTTTTTTTTTAATAATCTGACATCTCTTTTTTCTCATTTTAGCATAGAATGGTACAATTTATTCTGTTTGCACTTTGCACTTAACAATTTAAAAAGAAATACACCAGGGCTATTCAGCTAAATCACTCAGGGGGCCACAGTTACTGAAAGCCAACAGCTCAGGGGCCAGACATGCAACATTTATTATTACAAACATTTGATTCATGATTTAAAATCTTGTTATAAAATGCTGCTGTCATGTCTTTGACAGATAGTTGTCATTTAGATATTTGAAACATTTCTCTCATGGATTTAACTTTTATTTTAAATGAGCTCACTGATGGGCCGGACTGAGCTCATCCAGGAGGGCTGATGTGGCCCCCGGACCACCAGATGAATAACCCTGCTTTGCACACTTTAACAAGTTTTGCTCCTACTTTGTCCATAGTCACTGTTTTTTGACTGTTCTTTGTTTTTGTTTTAATCAGATGGGGGAAAAAAAAAGTTTAGTATTTGTATTGGAGTAATTTCAAGTACTGACTGGATTTATAGGGAAGAAAATGCTGTTTTCTAAGATAATTTTGTACATTATTTTTTAATACAAAGTCTTAACTGTGATGGTATATTACAGCACAGTAAATATGTTACCTAACTGGTACATACAGAGTAACAAATCACTTCATAATATACCCTGGTCCCTGTAGGTACTGGGTAATTAGTAGCAGTTATCTAACCTGTACATACCTGACAGTATTTGCACTAACCTAGTACTTGTTTGTTACCTACAGGGACCAGGCTGCATTTAGTCTGAACTCAGTACTTACCAGTTTAGTACCTACAGGAACCAGTTAAGGGACATCTTATCCTTTAAGAACTGGTATTATAAATCACTTGTAGATACCAGCTAAGTACCAGGTACATATAAGTATGTATTTATGCATTGCTGCCAAAGGTCTGAGCTGACAGTTAAAGTGACATAATAAATTTTGGAGTAAATGTGTTATTTGTAAAAAAAAAAATAAATAAAATATATTTTTTTGTTGAATCATAAACAGTTTCTTATTCCACTGCAAACTTTTTATACTCCTAAAGTAGACATGCAGGTATAAATCCTTCCTTTTCACATTTAAATCATTCAGTTGGGGTCTGTATAAAGTGAAACTACAGTGCAATCGCTTTGGTCCTCCTTATTTTAACTTTACCAGCTCCTCTTTCACCCCTTTTCTGATGCGTCTCAAAGCAGCTTGTTACTGTTCCTTTAAGGTGCTTCAAGCCCCGCCCCCCTCTGGCTTCTAGACCGATCCACTTCGGTTTGAGAGAGGGGGGTAACTTCTGGCTTGCAGAAATATTTTATTTACAATTTGATTAAAAGATGTCAGCAACAGCAGACTTATTCATCCAGCCTTACATGTTGGAGCCAGAGTCTGACCCAGAACCAGAGGAAAAGTAAGACCAGGAAATTGTAGTTGGTAAATCCAGAGCTAATTTGGCAATTCTGTTGCAGAGAATTTGATGGAATAGTTCAGAAAACCTCATGGAAAATAGGAAAAAACAGCCTAAAAAATATGACCCAAACAGAATATAAATATATATTTGCAGCACCAAGAGACTAATTCAACTTTTCTGCACTACTAGACTCCAAGTACACAACAAACGGCTAAAAAGTTTTTGGGATGTGTCCCCTTTAAATTAGTAAATCAAACCAAAAGTTGTAGAAACAAACAAGTACACAAACTAATGCAAAATCATATCAAACTCATTTATTCTCTTTATTATTGGTCCAGTATATTCAAAAAAAAAAAAAAAAAAAGAAATGTGGTCAAGATCAGTATACAAGCTTATTTATAATTAGAACAAATTATCATTAACAATCAAATGTACAATCTGGAACGTAAACAGTACACACTGGGGAGGAACAGAGAGGGAAAATAAAGAGACGAACTCAAGATTCACACGTTCATGTTCATCTGACTTCCATAAAGTTATTTATCCTGTGCTGAAAGTCAGACTTTATCCTCACATGTGAATCTACATAAAAGAGGAAAAGACGGTTTGGCTTCGAAACGTTGGCTCTGTACATAAAAAAAAACGATCCCCAGCTAAAAGGCTGCAGACGTCCCTGCAGGGAGAGTCACCCTGATTCACTTTGCTGATGGCACCGGTTTTATTTCTTAGTGTTTCAAAAAAAAAACAAAAAACAAAACGAGCTTCAACATTTATTTCAAGCAACTGAGAGAAATTTTTTTAGATTTCCAATCTTGGAGCTACGCGTTTAGTGCAAAAAAAACAAAAAAACTATCAGCAGGCACAAAGTATAGAACAGATTTTATGACGGCTGTAGTTCACACTGAAACCTCAACAGTACCTCTGTTCAGTGTGCAATTTAATAAACGTTCCTCACGTAAGGTTTATACTGTTAGTGCACATGTTCAGTCCCTTTTAAATATTCATCTGCAGATTAAAATAAACCAACAACGCACAAAGATCTAGACGTGTTTTTGTACGACAAAGACTCCGTCCATGTGTGGATAGTGCCAAAACTTCTTACTTCATTTGCACCAAACCGAGTTCTACAGATGCACCAATGTTTATTTGTTGATTGTTTCTCAGTTTTATAAGACAAATGAGGAAGAATATGTACAAAGTAAAACAGTGTGTCCCCTAACATCTCATTTAAAGTGTATAGTGAAGCTGTGTTGGTTTTTTTTGTCCACAATCCCCCCCAAAAAAATTATAATATCTTGCTGTGCACCATATCAGTTTTGTACCAAAGAGGAATAGGGCCACTAAAAAAAATCTGACTTTAATCTCAGAAATCAAATTTTTTTTTCCTAATTGTGACAAAAAAAAGTCATCTGACTTCTTCTTAATTCTGACTTCTCAGATTTCTGACTTTTTCCTGAGAAAAACAGTCAGAAATCTTTTTTTTCTTTTGTAGTTTTGAGACCTAAACAACTGAAAACATACTAAAACAATCATTTTATTACATTAGAAAAAAGGGGCAAAAAAATCTACTCCTGGTTGTTTTCCTCTTTGTTTTGATATTTCTGGTATCTTAGCATCAGTGCATCTGTAGAACCACTATTTTAGCTGCCCCAACTCCTGATTAGAGGTACCTAAAAAGCTTTCCTTCATCTGAATTAAATATGGCCAAAAACAATTAGCAGTAAGATTAAGCAGGAGGTTTTAAAGCTTGTGAAGGACAAAAAAAATGAGTACACACAAAAGACAGCTGAGAAAATCCTAAAAGCAGCCAGACAAGCAGCTTGTGGACATCAAATCTTTTCTTACATTTGGCTGCACAGAAGTCGGACCCACCAGTGTGACACTGGTTTATAAAATAATATTTGCTGTATTTAAAGTATTCAACCTAAATACAAAAACGTGTCAGAAGAGTACCTTCAATTTGAATGCTTTTTTTATAACTTACAAAAGAAATGGTGTTGATGCTCTGAAACATATCTGTGTCAGAAATGAACAAAGGTTAAGTGTGAATGTGATGCTGGAGTCCCGACACATAACTGAGCCTGAACTCAAATCATTCAATCAGGTCTTTGCTACATTGGGCCAAATGTAAAAGCCTTGGCAGTTCAACTGAAGTGGGAAAATAGAATAAAATTAATAGTAATAATAAAAAAAATTCCCACCAATCTAACTTTCCCTCTTGTGGCCATCATGAAAAGAATACATTTATACGAGTGGAGCAAATGTGTTTTATCCTCAATTAAAGTCAAATTAGCAACAGAAAGCAAAGAAAAACTAACTGGTTTTATGTCCTGCAGCTCTGCTCCAATTTAAAATGTTTTCCATTTGAGTCACAGCTCTGCAGACGAGGACAAACACTGAGTGAACCGTTCTTTACTGACTCCATTATTTTCATTATTAACTGTTAAGTAACTAAGTGAAGCTGTTACAGTTGGGACTGACCGACCTTAAAAATAGTTTTTGAAACAAACTTATTTTCTTCTGCATTTATGTTTTTCTGTAAGATATTAAAGTTGTGAATAATCACCAGTTCCACAGTAAGACAGATTTATTTTAAGGTTTCAAAGATGTAATAAAGCAGACTTTTTTCTTGGGGTTATTTCAGGTCATTTTGTACTTTAACGTTCCTGACTGAGGTAATTATTTAGCTTGAAAACAGGAAGTGGAATTCCAACATACAATGAGTATAAATAGCTATTAACAGTATTTTAAAAGAAACCTACATGATAAATGGGGGAGCGGACAAGAGCTTTGCCACAAGGTGGTGCTATTGCACTTTCAAAAATGTGCAACTAAATCTTACCTCCACATTTGCACTTAGGCTTTAACATAAACTTCTCTCCTTGCCTCCTATTTTTAGTTATACTTGGAAGGATACATTTCTTGTAACTGTTTGGAAAACGCTGATCCACCTTTTTAGAGGTAAAAAGTAAAACAAAAAAAGCAATTTTTTTGCAATCGTTATTATTTGGCTCAGTGTGAAAACAGAGAGTGGACCCAAAGTGCTTCTCTCCAAGACTGTAGTTAAACAAACACAAGTAGGGTTGGCAAGACTTGTAAAATGGAAAAATCGAAGTAGAAAAAGTTCATAGAAAAAAAACAGGCCAAAAAAAACAAATAAAGACCTGTACATAAGCTTCTCTTCTTTCCCAGCTGTCTTTAAACACACCATTGGTTAGCTCCTTCTGCACTAGCGAGGACCCCTCTCTGTAAAGTCACCTCACAGGAGAAGACCAGAAAGTTCAGCAGTTAAAACCTGCTGCCTGGTTGTTGTTGTTGTCGTTTCCCCTCGGCATGAGAGTGTTGTACAGAGACAGCCTGATGATGGGCTGAAATGAAAGGAACGGGTTTCAGTTCGTCTCACTTGTTTTGTCCTCAGTCCGTTTGTCCTGGAGGAGAGTTATGAGGGACTCCCAAGCTGCCTGGCACTGCAGAGGAAATAAATAAAGATTATTGAAAAAAAAGGGCAATTTATACCTTTTTTTGCTGCTTAAAGTTGACCAGAATGCCAAGGTACATCTGGGAACTAAGTTCTATTTAAAATTTCAATTAAACTATTCAATATTAACAATTGTCTGAAAAAGATAAAAACTTCTCAGTTCAGCTAGAGTTTGTTTGATCTGGTCCCAAAGCTCATTTTGCTACATTTATTAGTCTTTATTATATAAGCCTGTGGTCACAATCTAATGTTACTGCAAATAGCATGAAAGGGTGAGCCTTATAAATTCAGGCTGAAGTTTAATACTTTTGTTTATTTTGGTGTCAAAGACAAAATCTACATACACTTTATTTGCATTTGATTTAAACAAGAAAAGGACAAATAAAAAAAATCCACCCTTTATCAAGTGAGATCACACAGTTAACTGCAAAGCAGTCAAAAAAGATTAGAACTACCTTTTGTAATTTACTGAAACCTGATCTACTAAATGGTTACAACATTTTACGGTTCAGTTTCCTTCAGGGCAGGGGTGTCAAACTCATTTTCACTGAGGGCCACTTGAAAGTTATGGTGGCCCTCAAAGGGCCAGTTGTAATTAACTGCATTTAATGTTTACATTCCTTGTCTCATTGCTACAAATAAGCACTGCTAACAAACAATAACTGAGCTCTACATGGTATTTCCTGCATAGAAACAATGTTTTAAAATGTCCTTTTAAAAACAGTGAAAAGTACTCATCGACGTGCATTATGGGAGATGTAGTTTCTGGTCTTTAAAGCAGCTTATTTAATACTGTGCTATCCAACAGAATTGCTCAAAGTGCTTCTCTTACTTACAGGACAAGTATTATTATCTGTCACCTTTTAAATTTGTTTATTTTGTTGCCTTGATTTATAAATGTAACGTTTACCATGAATATAAAAACATTTTCATATTAGGTAAAAATAAACAAACAAAAATTAATAAATAAATTGCACCCATCGGAGGGCCCGACAGGCGTCACCCGGGGGTCACATTTGGCCTGCGGGCCTTGAGTTTGACACATGTGCTTTAGGGCATTTATTTAGTTGAAACCGTTGATGCCGTACTCTGAAACGCACTGTGTTTGTCAACAATCCATGTACCTTTTCATAATGGTTGATATTTTTGTCAGCCATGCCGGTGAGAAGCTGTTTGAAGTCTTGTCTCTTGTTCCTCTGCCAGCGCTCCCAGTCTGCTTTCAGGTCAGCGTTGAAACACTCTACCTTGTCCTGGCATCGCTCGACTTCTACTGGAATCTACAGAAGACAGAGAACACTACAGCTACAGGGGGCCGGCTACATTTTTTCAGATCCAAATCTGAATTAAAGGGGTCTGTGTGAAAGAGGTGTTTTGGAAAAGAGCGGTGTGTTAGATAGACACATCATTTTACACTGTATATATAATATGTAGAACTTTATTTTACTTTAGCCAATTTATCAAGCATTAAAACTCCTTTTTAGTTTAGTCTGTTATTTTGATTAAATGACTTCTTGGAATTCAAAAAATGAAATAAGATCTTAAACTTTTGACACAGACGTGACAACAAATCCAGTTTTGCTTACGGGTGTTCTATCTTCTTGTTTGTGCAAAATGGCTGCTTCAAGACGGCCCTCGTACTCTGCTTGGCTCTGGTCTCGCTTCCTCAAAACGTTCTGAAATCAGACAGAACATTCATGTTGACGTAGGGAGTCGTTTCTCAGAATCACATAAAAAAAATGGTTGAACAAAGACAGATATGCTGAATCATGAGTTTTGGTGAGGATGTGACTCTAAACTGCACTTCCTCTAAAATTCTGTTGAATATGTGCAAAAAAAGACAAAAACTGGCATCTGCAAATTCTGTTTATCACTTTGTTTTAATACTGTGGTAGTAGGGACGGATTTCACTGTGATCCTGCAACAGAATCTAAACCAGGGGTGCCCAAACTCCCAAACTCCCCCCAAAATATAAATGTCTCTGAGGGCTGTGAGCCAAACGCAATAATATAATAGATGAAATGCAATACTTTGTAAGTAAAGTCTTTTAATTTTTTTCTGATTAAGCTAGCAGCCTGTGCAGTGGCCCAGGTTTTCTAGTTTGTTTTTTTTTAGCCCATGCACCTGGAGAAAGTTTGACGTACGCTCAAGCAGCAAAGACTCATGGGACATTCATAAATTCATAAAATATGAGAAATTGTGTTCTTATAAAGTGTGCATATCTACATCTAATCTAAATGTCTCTTGTAGTTACTTGTTTTTTATGTTTAATATTAAGTCAAAGATAAAGTCAGCACCATGAGTAACGTCATTGGATCAATGGAACGACTATAAGTGGAAATAAAGTGTTTCTACATCAGGTGACAGGAGATTATAACATAGTAAAAAGTGCAACTGCTGGTGGGCCAAATAAAATAGTTAGGTAGGCCAATTTTTATGGCACAGTATGAGGGCCAAAATTAAAAACTACTGTGCAAGCAGTGGTTGCTACATCCTTGTAGCAGGAGGCTATATCTATTCCTAAGCCAGCTATTGATCTGATTAATGATAGGCTGGCACTGCTAACTGAGCAGCTGGCTCTGGTAACTGAGAGGACAACACTGGCAAATGAGAAGGAGACTATTCTTTTGTGTTAGCATTGGAGAGGCTAGTGGCTAGCATGCCTAGGCTAGTGTTTTTTTCTTTTTAGCTTAATTATGAGAAATATCTGTATATGATATTGTAAATTCTAATTCAATATAGAGAAGCCTAATTTATTACTATGTCAAAAACTGTATAAAGCCCTAACTTGATAGTTCTGGCTTTTCTCATATTTCAGCTACATAGAAAAAAAAACCCTGCCATCGACTAATAGACAAGGGCAAATGCAGCTGCTAATTCAGGTTGTAACTAAAGCTGTTTCTTCACAGTAATATGTTTCATGCTTAATATTTATGCACAATGACATGTTGAACAGTAAACTCTGTCTATTTTTATTGAGAAAGTTTTCTTTATTCAAAAAGTTTGTGTCTAATAAAGCAGGTGAGCAGCTTATCCATGCTAGTTGCTAGCCTTAAATTTCTGCTCTAAACAATACTGCACACACAGCTGATAAACCCTTATTTTCCTTCAAATTTCATATGCCTGTTTCAGTTTGAACAGCCTCTTACCTTCATGGACTCGATGTAAAGAACATATTCTCTAAGAACAGGCAGGAAGTCCTGGCTCATGTTGTCACTCGTGTCCTCCAGCGATCCACAGCATGTTGTCACACAGCCAGCCACGCCCTCCAGAGGGCGCTGCAGCTGCTCCTCTGACCCTGCCCAGCTGGAATAAAGGGCTCCGTACTCCCGCAGCTCTGTTAGGTACTCTGATGACGGTGGAAAAAGACGGGGGTGGAGGGGGGGAGACAGAAAAAGCTGAGCGAGAAAAGCAAGTCAAAGCCAATCTTTCAGCTCAGACGACACGTGTCAGCTCATTTGAGTGTCAGAGTTTTAATCTTATCTTCTCTAACATTAGAACATGACTGCCTCTGACTTGTCAATAGCACCAACAGATGGTCACGAGGAGAGCGTTTCACACGACAGGTATTTACAGAAGCACTCGTCATGCATGTGTGCAGTTTGCACTCATCAGCTCCAGCTGAAGGTCTGAGGGTTGTTTTCTACATGAACAGCCACTAAACTGAATACTGCACATGAACTCATGCAAGCAACTTTAGTAAAACACTAAAGAGTCAATTTGACAAAACAAAAGACAAATCAAAAATAAATCAATGATCTATAAGTCATTAAAATTTTCGACTCAGTACCTGACTGCTCTTTGAGGATCCTCTGAGCGATGCGATCAAGAGTTCCCAGTTTTTGGCTGAACGTGTCCAGGTACTCCCCCATGGCGCAGAACTCAGCTGGGCGCGGCCGCAGCTTGTAACCTCCGGCTACGTGCTTCACTGATTCGCCCACTTTGGTCAGCAGGGCCAGACCCTGACGCTTGTTCAGGTCCTGCAGAGGAAACAAAAGACCCAAATAGCGTTACTTTTCAAACACAGGTTAAACTGTCCAATGAGGACATTTCTAAATAATTTCTCTCCCTCCTTGTTTATTTAATATGTACCTCAATGATCCATTATACAAGCTATTAAATACAAAAGGTCTAACCCTCGCAGCTTTACAGACACAACCTAATTTCCCTGAAAGGACTCATAAAGTCATGTTTGCTTTGTAAAAGGCTTTTTTCCTGCTCTATATTCATGTAACAGGTTTACTTTAGGTGATTTATTAGACTCCAGGTTTGGCAGCTGTCCCACCTTGGCAGTCAGGAAAGCATTGAGATGAGGGTTAAAGGATAGGACGGGGTGGTCCGCAACCCGCTTCAGGAACTTGTTCAAAGCCTTCATCCTCGTCTCCACGAAGTCCTCCGAAAAACGATCCACCACGCCCTTCATCACGAACTTCTCAGGCAGCGGCTGGACAAGAAGGACAGGAGGGTGTGACTTTTATTAGAAAAACAGGACAGGGGGGCTAATCGTGGGACTCACGGGGATGAGGTGGGTCGGCTGGGTGTCTTCTAACTTCGTCCTCAACCAGTCAAAGTCCTGGTAGCGCCGACGAACACAGTAATCAGGAAGGTCAAACTCTATCCGTGTCGTCTGAAACAATAAAACACTTTGATTTGTTTTGATTTTTCTTTGTTACATTGATTAAAACAAGTAAAAAATGCACAAAATAAATTTGCCTCAAAGGTTCACCACAGATACGAACACACTAACTCTCTGGTGTTAAAAGCCCACCTTCACGTGGTTTCCATTAACACTTGGGGCTCATATTTGGCCGTGGCATTAGTGAGCGGCCTCTGAACCTCAGCAACACAGAGCACTTGGCAACTGTCACCATGACGCTAGTGAAGGGCTACAAGCTCCATCTCCCTGTAATCTGGGTTTCATTAGGCGACAGGAAGGCCTGAAAAGCTCTGATTCTTTGCTGCATGAACAAACTGAGCTCTGTGGTCATTGTGCTCCGTCAACCAGCAGCAACAGTTGATTGAAGAAGATAAGAGAGATGAATTACTGATTTTCTTCCTTAAAGGGAACCACGACTAGTTTTAATATTTTTTTATCAAATAATGTCATGTTACAACTAGTCATGGTTCCCTTTAAGGAAGAAAATCTTCATATTGTCACACGGTCGGACGCCAAAATATTTTATTTATGCCGCAAAACGAACCGTGTACATCATGACGTTTATTAAAGTGCCTGTGACATGCAAATCCTTCAAATACAAAAAGTCAAAGAAAGCATCTTTATACTTAAGAAAATTGACATAGTACACATGATTTTACCCATTTTGTCACATAACTGGCCTATTTTCTTTTGAATTTGCCTCAGTTAAAGTGAAACAGGAAGTGACATCAAAGGG
>JAUBOC010000037.1:18370512-18390660 GCA_032275365.1 Anablepsoides cearensis | reverse complement strand
GACAGAAAGGCAGATGTGGCAGTGGAAGGTGTCAAAGCAGTTTGGAGAGAAAAACAAAGTAAAAAAAAAACAAAAAAACAAAACGACTAATGATTATTTTAATAGTTGATTAGTCGTCGATTAATCGACTAATCGTAGCAGCCCTAATTGTGAGGGAATGCAAATGTTTTCAAGGTAATGCAAAAGACCACAAAAGTAAAAAAAAAAAAAAAAAAAAAACAATTGCCACCTATGTCCCCTCACAAGCGCTGAGGATAAAGGACATGGGTGGGCAAACTTAGTCCTCGAGAGACATTACCCTTCATGTTTCACTTGGTACTCTGCTCCACAGACCTGATTTGAATGAATGTGTATCAGGTTGTGTTGGAGCAGAGAAACAAGTAGCACATGCAAGTTAGTGAGGACCAGAATCGCTCCCACCCCTGATATAGAATCATCCCTTTATATGAAAACGGAGGGGAGGGGGACAGACGTGACAGTCAGGTGGAGCATCGGTCTGTCCCCTCAGGGGCCCAGCATATTTAATATGTTGAATAAAAGTTCAAAGTTTGATTAAAATCTTAAATAAAAGTAAGAATGCCTGCTTTTGTAACAGAATAGCAGACACACACGAAAAAAAAAAAAACACTAAATGTGTAAGTGTTGATTAACACAAAGTATTCGTATTTCCCAATTTAAGTTATAATATGAGGCTACAGATTATAATAAGTTGAGTTGTTTGGTAGCTGTTTTTTCTGGGTGCTGTTCCACAACTTCCCATCATGATGCAGTACCAACTTGCAATGTGAGTTTTTTTTCCCCCTGAAGTAGAAATATAACTCTTCTTTTCATTTTGCCATCATTTAACAGGTGCACTGACCAAGGTAAAAGACTGTTCGAAGCAGGAAGGTGAGCTTCATGAACGCTGCAACATCATATCTTGTGCCACGCTGGCAGAAATCCAGCACTTCCACCGAACACGCGTGCGAGACTTCCGCTCGCAGATGCAACACCACCTCCGCCAGCAGATCAGCTTCTTCCAGAAGATTACCGCCAAACTAGAGGATGCACTGCAGAAGTATGACATTGATCAATAATCTTTTTGAAAGAATAATAATAAAAAAACAACAAAAAAAGATGGGTTTTTCATCTGGCACAAGCCACAGGACAAGATGCTGGATTATTTGAACGACTGTGATGAGTTTACCAGCTGCAGCATTTCTGACAGCTCAGCAGTTCTGTGGAAGGTATTTAAAAATCTGTTTCAGCATGCTGCAGTTTGAATCATGACTTCTGGGTCATTCCTCTGCCTCCACTGCTTCCAAGTGCTCCATGTATGTAGTGTGTTTAACTCAAAGTAAACAAGGACAGGAAACCCCTCAATCTCCAGTGGTTCAAGCTCAAAGACAAGATTAAATTGACTTTTTATGATCATTATCTCTCTCTGTTTACTTTTACTTGAAGACCTACTCAGTATTGTTCGGTTGCACAATTTGCAGACATTTGTGGACGGTGGCAACGTGGGCATTATCTGCTCTATTCATTCCAGTTAGTAAAATAAAAAATAATTAATTTTGACCTCTTTTGTCTTTTATAGCTCACAAACTAAAACAGCGTTTTGGTTGTCATTGCTCATAATATGGGGTATCTAAAATGTTTGGAGAAACATTGCTTTATATGTAACCTGGTACTAAAATGAACTCACAATTGTTTGTTGTGATCACTAATTTACCGCTGAACCCAGAAGAACTGGCAAAAGAAGAAGAAAAATGGTATTTCTGGTAAATGTGGTTCTTTCAGGCGTGGGTCCACATCTGTACTGTCAGTGAATTTTTTTTAGGGTGTACAACAAGACAACCAACTATCCTCTGGTTGTTATTCAAGTTTTTATTATTATTATTAAATTGCTGGAACAAATTACTTTTACTGACAGAATTTATATAAAAAAATAAAAGTGAATTATATATGTAATGTGTTCTTTCTTTTGGCGTCACCTGACTTGTATCCTGTCTTTACATTATTGTTTAATTATGATTTTAAAAATGATTATAATAGTCTGAAGTATTAGCAGCTGTTCTAAATAGAAATATTTACATTTTAATGCTCAAAATGTGCACTATATTTTTGTGCTGCTTAAAAATATATTAGCTACACTTTTTCTCTATTCTTTAATTAGATGTGTCACAAAGATTTAAAGTTTAAAATCTGTACTTTCTGTTTTTGTCAAACCAGAGATTTCCTGAAGAAGAGCAATTTGACTTTGAAGACAGCAGCTTCTGTGTTCCTGATATCTGACACCACGGTTCACAATCTGCAGATCAGTTTACTTAAACCACAAGCACTTTATTATTTAGAGCTACCTTTTTCTTTTTCCACTCGCGGCTTCGTTTGCTCTTCATATTAGCATTTTAATTTATTCATACTGTGTGGAAAAGTTTTAATTTCCACCCCTTTTTGTTTTTTTTCTCAAGGAGAGTGATTGTCTTGCAGTCATTTAAAATAGTCACAGGCAGAAGTCCTGATGGTCTTCCAAAGTGCTTTTTATTAATAGATTTGCCTATTTTTCTTCAGCAGTTAACTAAAAATGAAAAATATGTCCTTAAATAAAAGAGGAAACAGAAAAACTGGAGAGTAAAAGAAGTTGCAAAATCAAAAAAGTGGTGCTTAAGTACGAAAGAGGATTAGGGCCACCGAAAAACAAAAAATTCTGACTCTAATCTTAGAATTCTGACTAAGTCAGAATTCTGAGAAAAGTAATTTCCTAAAGAACAGAAAAAATCTAACGAAAGATCTAAAAGATGTACCTTTTTTAGCAATCGATAGTCTGCCAGCTCCATCTAATCCATTCTTTTGGAATGAATTTGTTGGTGCTAAAATGAGATTTTGTCAGATTTTACAGATGCACCAAGAAAATTGTCAAAATGAGGAGTTTTGCAACAACAAATAAATGTGCCACAATTGTATGTAGATTGTTGAATTTTGTCAATTAGATTAATAAAAGTTAATAAATGTGTCACTGGACATCTATAAACATGTTTTAAATCTTGTATTATAATTAGAAAATATACATCAACCTTTTTACACTAAATCTATTAATAAAATAGATAATAAAAGGCTCTGCAGACCCTATTTATCTGTTGTAAAAAGTCTTGCAAGATAGCTTATTTACATGTTTGTCCATCATTATAAAGGTTTTAAAGTTTGCATTTTCACCGTGTAAACATCAAAAAAATGTTACACTAAAGCAAGACTATCTGAGAGCTAAAAATCAGAAGACGGCACCCGACAAAACAGAAGAGCATGCTTCAACGTAGCACAAATAGCAATATCTGAAGAAATGTTTTATTAAAAATATTTTTTATTAATCAATAATGTGAGTTTAAGGAGTGGACAACAATGCTATACATTTACAACCAACTGAGAGTTATTCAGATTCTTTCTAGTTATAAGAAGCAGCTACATGATCACAGTTAGCATAAAAGTTTATACATTTCTTCTTTTGTACTTGGTTCTGCTCAAAGTCTGGTGTGTATTAGAGAGGTGGGCGGTGGTTGTGTTTGGGCCTGGACAGGACATTAGGCCATTACCTATCTAACTAAAGTGTAAACAAACTAAAATGTGACTGCCCTAAACATTGCTGTGACAGAAACAGTCTTCTATCTACCGGAAATTTCAATTTCCTGTTCATCAGTAGTTAAAAAAAATATATTAATCTTCTTACAACTAATCTGCTCTTTGCTCAACAGCATATCTAGTACAGAATCTAGTTCAAATGTTACTTGTTCTTGAATTTGCAGAATTTTATTCATCACACCAAAGCTATGGATGTATATAAACTGGAGGTCACACACTGCTTATTTTCTTTCCTTTTTTTTCAAAAAGTACATGTTAGTTGTGCCTAACATGGTCACATACTCTTTCTAAAAAGCAGAAATACAGTAACCCTGTTGTGACAGTTTCAGACATTATACCTCTAAGGCACAGTTTATGTATAAATTAGGTTTTCCTAAACCCAGTACTGGTTGTTTTTAAGAGGTGGAGTAGAGGATGGGGATTTCCAGGAGAACCCTGCAGGAGAAACTGGGGATGAATTACCACAAGTAGCATTGTTTATTTCATTACTGTTAAAGCCTCTAATATGTCTATCTCCACCAGATAAATCTGATTCAAAAGGCCCCCAGAAGGTCATTCCGGGAGCCAGACTCCTCCTTGGACTCATGGGTACCCTGGGGGAGGTTGGGCAGCTTGCAGAGCCAAGTGGGGTGACCATAACATTGGGCATAGCCATGCTGCGCTCTGGCCGTCCCAAGTAGGGACTGTCCTCAGCGGGTGGCTGAACTGCAGCCAGTTCTTGCATCAGCCGCTGCCGGGCCTGTTTCTCTTTGCGGTGGCGGAACACTAGGATCAGAACCACAAGGATTATGATGAGAAGCAAACAAGTTAGCAGCGGCAAGATGATAAGAAGTGGGTCGGAGGCAGGGCGGGGGAGAATTTCAACATGAACCAGGTCTGTGTTTGGGTGGTTTATTGGAATGTGTTCGGGGACAGGGAGAGGGTGAGGCTGTGGGGTATGACTGTTCCCCTTTCCTCCTGCCGCCGGGCTGCCCTCCGGTCTCCCTCCATGAGTCCCACTCCGTGTTTGGTTCCCCAAGCGGTTATGAGGCTTTGCCTTACGCTGGGTCTTGTTTTGTTTTCTTTGTGACAAAATGTGAGGTTGCAAACCTTCCCCGGCCGCACTCTGTGTTACAGCTCCTTGTCCACCTCTTGCAGTAGTGATGTTGTGTGTTTGGAAATGGGTTGTTGTGTGTTCATGATTTGAACCATCCGCTTTATTCAAAGTTTTCACGCCATGATGCATCTGGCGGTGGGGAAAGATGGTAAAGTGAAGTTCTCCCTTTGCCGGCTGGACATTTCCAGCCTTCAACAAGAAGGTAAAGGAATCATTGAGAGGTGTGGCAGGTGCATTGCCTCGAGCTGTTGTGACTCTGGATTTATTATTATGAAGATGGCTGTCAGAGTCACTGAGGGTTTCCTCGATGGCAACTCGGCCTTGCATGACATCTCTGAATGTAAATGTCTTCACGACTTCTGCAGCTTGGTCAACATCGTAGGTAATCTGTATATGTGAACATGGATATAGCAAATAAGAGCATCAGCAGTGCTATAATAAGACAATTTTATTCTAACTGTTAAACTGAAATCTTGTACAAAAGTTTACAACAATCTATATTACCTTGACTAGTTTTCCATGTTTTGGTGGCGACAGAACTTCAAAGACCGGGTTGACTCTGCTGATTCTGGCCAACTCTGAGGCATCAATCATGGCTTTCCCCAGTTTCACGGCAATACCGCTTGGAACTCTAACTGGTTCTCTCAAGTAGATCAGTGGCTGTACAGTCACATTTACTGTCTGCCCTGTTAAAATCCCATAATCTACACCAGGAGATGATGCCGAGACGGAGATTTTGAAGCTGTCCTCTGATGCACTAAGATCGGTCATGTGATAAACAACACGACCAAACTGGAGGTCCTCGTGGCCGAAGGTGATCACTTCTTGGTCGTTTATAGCGATGCGTCCATGAAGGGGGTGTGTGGTGACTGTGTAGGAGATGTTGGCTTGTCTTTGGCCATTGGTTTGAGCTGCCAACTGGTTGGTAGTCAGAACCACAGCAGTGCGGCCTTGAACCAATGACAGCCCAGTGTTGTTCACCATAGATATGGTGGGTTTAATCACCTCCAGGCTGAACAGTTTGTAGAGCGGACGGTGATGACCATCGGTTACATTAAAGTAAAAAACTCCTGTTGAGGATTCACCCTGAAAGAGAAATATGGAAAGAAAGATTGTTTCCTCAGCACACTGACCAACTTAAAGCTTTATAGTTCATCACACATGCAACGTTGTACAAATGACCTGAGGCATTCAAATTGGTTTCACCTGCTGTATAAAATGCAGTCGGCCATGGTTGACATCATACTGAGTAAAAGAGGTGACTGGTTCCGGTCTTTCTCCCAAAGTCAGGTAGCCATTGTTGGGCTTACTGATCACAAGGTAGTGCAGCTCCTCTGGTGGTGTATCATGGTCCTCAACCTGAATGTTTTGGGTGGGAAAAATGTTCTAAAAGACTCCAAAAGGAATGTCTACCAAGACAATCGCAACAAAAAACGGTCTAACCTGCAGATTATCTGGTCCAAGAACGACTCTCTCTCCAACAACAACTTTCATACTGGGTGATCTGCTTCTGATCAGTGGCGGATGGTCGTTGACAGGTGTCACTGTGATGTTAAACATCTCTGTCACTGAAACTCTGTCTTTATCAGCATGGCGATGAGACACGGTGTCAAGTGATGGATAGGAAGATGCTGAAGCTGAATAAAGAGGGGAAAATAAAGAAGAGGAAGAGGAATCCGCGGACAAAACAGACAAAGACGATAATCGGGAAGAAGTAGAGTGATGGAAAGGAGCCACCCAGGCCCGAAAAGTGAAGCTGTCGCTAATTGTTTCTGAGTCATCGTGGATATATGTGATGCCAAACTTGTTCAGGGTGGCTTGGGAGAAATCTGGTTGGTTTCTGTAAAAAAATGAGATTTCAAACTCATTTATAATGTTTGGTATCGCCCAGACTGGCTATAATTAAATGTGATCCCTTCTGTTTTATCAGTTTCTAAAAAACAATAGCTACGTACCTGGTGAGATTATGTTCTCGTATAGACAGAGCTCCATGTTGAGGCAGAGAAATCACTCGATACATGACATGGTGGTCTTTTCTCTGAGACTCTGGAACATTTCCCAGCAAATTAGAGGCATCAAGCTTGGAACGATCAATTGTCACACTGCCACCTTCTTTCACCACAACACCTGAGGGAAAAATACGGACGGTTAATGTTGCCCTTCTGATATTTATCATCTAGTCCAGGAACAAGATGCTTGTCATCCTGAAAGAACAGTGGTACCTGCATTGTTCAGAAGTCTGGTCTTGAGTTGAGAGTTGCCCTGATGCTCATTAGCTTGGTAGGAGATTAAAATGGAGAAGGTGTGCGGAGGAAGAAAAGCAGGTGGAGAAGTCACAGTGAAAGAAAAAGAGTCTGATGCTGACCACCCGACTGTCTCCGGCTTGTTCTGATCATAAAGGATTATGCCATCATTCACCTGAGGGAGAGTAAAAGAATTAAAATAAAAAAAGGAAAAATCTTGTTTTCTAAAACATTATTCTGGGTTTGTCAATTAACCCTTTCAAAGTTAAACCTGGGCCTTACTTATCTCTCTGTGAATATTTACACATTTGTCAGTTGTACTGTATTGTTCCTCGCCAATATTTAACTTTTCTGTTTGGTCTCTCAATATTACACAGAATGACATGCATGCAAAAACATGCATTCCTACCATGCTCTGAGTGAATGTGGAAATGTTTCTGAAAGAGTTGTCAGGCATTCGTCGGACCAGGCGGCCAAGTTTGGGAGGAGAAGTCACAGCAAATATTACAGACTGGTTTCTTCTGATGTCGCTGACGTTGCTGGTTACAACCTGAAGCTCCTGGTCTGAGATTGGTGTCACAGATCCTGTGGGAGGAATAGAAGACTCGATGAAATCAGGCAGGGAAAGTCAATGATCATAACTGTACAAGTACAAAGTACAAGTTTTAGAAGTGTTCAAAACTACACTTTCAAACAGCTGCAAAAGTCATAATGGGCTCACAGCCAGCAAATTCAGTTGTTTCAGTTGGGTTTTGAGCTGGGTTCCTTATCTCCAGTGATAAAAAGTTTTTATACTTCAGCATACAGAGACATGATGGAAATGCTTCTAACTTTGTGGCAACAATTGAAAAGCTCCTATTTACATGACTGTGCCCCACTGCATAAAGCAAACCTCTGAACCCCATTGAGGACCTTAAACATGAACTGGAATTAGACCTTCTCATCCAACATCAATGCCGTGCCTCTTAAATGTTCCACAGCATGAACGAGCGCAATTTAGAAACACTCCAAAATCTTATACAATTCCCAGAAAGAGTACTAGCTACTTTAGGTAAAAAGGACCACTAATGCCATCATGAGGCTAAAAGCTTTTCTTGTCTAAATGTATTTTTTTTTTCATAATTGAGTGATAACTAGTTACAGTTACACTTCTTTGTCTATTTTTGAGAATTTTTAGTTTCTAAAAATCTCCAACTGTATCCATTTACCATACCGTACCATACCATACCATACACCACACCATGCTATGCCAAAACCAGGCCATGCCATACCATACCATACCATACCATACCATACCATACCATACCATACCATACCATACCATACACCACACCATGCTATGCTATAACCATGCCATGCCATACCATACCATACCATACACCATAACCCTGCCATACCATACCATACCATACCATACCATACCATACCATACCATACCATACCATACCAGCTTTATTTACAAAACACTTTAAACACCCACAGGACCAAAGTGCTATACACATAATAAAATATTCATCAATAAAAATTAAATAAAAACAAATTTTAAGTCAACAATACAAATGGTGTTCAAAGTTCAAAGAGAAGAGATTGTTTTTAAGAAGGGATTTAAAACAGACAGGAATCAGGCCTGTGTGATGTTCAAAGGAAGGTTGTTCCATAATTTAGGAGCTGCCACAGAAAAAGAACAGTCTCCTCTGAGCTGACGCTTCATCTTTGGAACACTCAAGAGCAGCTGACCAGAAGGATTGAGAGGGTGTAGCAGCTCAGACAGATAGGGCGGGGTTTAGTCCATTAAGAGATTTAACAGAAAATAATTTTAAAATGAATCCTAAAATTTACACGCAGACAGTGCAGGGAGGCCAAAACAGGGGAAACGCGGTCAATGTTCCATATGCCACTTAAAAGATGTGCAGCAGCATTCTGTACCCTCTGGAGCTAAGGGATACAAGAATCACTTGTTCCTGTAAAAAGCCGAGTGGTAACAAAGGCATGGGCTACTGCTTCAAAATGCTGCTGAGAACACAGAATGACAAATGGTAAAAACTTGATTTAACCACAGCTCAGATGTGATTTTCTAACTTTCAAGGATTTACCCCTAAGTTTGTAACAGTTGGCCTGATGTGCTGGGTCAATGAACCAACACCTACACATCAGATGTCTCAGTGGATCTTCCAAAGACCATCATTCATTTGACTATACTATTTAGTGAGTAGTGAATTATACAATCTGAGGGTGGTATACCTGGATAAACCTCCATTGGGTGGTTCCTCTGCATGGTGAGAACCAAAGCATGAGCAGTTGTGCTGAAGATGTGACGAGGAGCAACATTCACTCCGTCGTTGACCTGAAAGTGAAAACCACCTGATAATGGACCTGTGCAGGAGAAAGGACATGATTTAACAAACGCATGTGTCAGTAAAAGGATCCCGCTGACACAGATACCACCATATGCGTACCATTGTGCACAAACACCAGCTGTCTGCTTTGGATGTGAGTTTGGGTGAAGTTCAGGATGTGTCGGGAGGGGGCACTCTTCAGAGCCAAGTACCCGTTGCTGGGAGGCGTGATAATGAATTCCAACCCCTCAGGTGGAGTGTCAGTGTCTTCTGCACTAAGTTCATTTGTGGTAATCTCCGTTACAGAACCCATCCACACCTGAAGAACAAAAAGGACAGGCAGGAATCCACACAGTGATTTTCTTCAAAAGTACATTTAGAATAAGCATGTTCCAAAGAAATAAAGCACGATGCCACACACGTTTTGTTTATCTGGGTGGTAAAGCAACAACATGATAAACAGACCACCCATTAGTGTGGACCATAACTCAGGCTGAACACTAAACCTTCTTGGATACATTATACAAAATTTTATCAACAACAGCTGATAGTAATTTATGTGGGGGTATTTCTAACCTTCAGGCCTTGATTGGTTGTGACAACAGGAGTCTCATCATTGACTGGTGTAACAATGATGTAAACGGTGCACGGCAGGCTGTGCTTCTTTATTTCTGTCTGGTTGGCCACAATGGTGAAGTTGTCCCTCAGTGTCTCACTGCCATCGTGGACATAAGAGATGTACTCATGCTCCACCTGGAACCAAATGTTGGACAAAAAACAATGTTACAAATTATTTTTGCTCAACATTGATGAATAGATAGAGAAAGGTGTTTCATCATGCATGTATAGATTTACACCTATGCATGTCTGATTTAATTGCTAACAATCTTTAAAAGTTCTGTGACAAGCAAACATCTTGAACTAAAATATGTGTTAATGTAGACATAAAGGTTGTTTATACGCAGATGTGTGGTTTCTCTGCTCAATCAAACCTCAGTGTGAGTGAAAGCATTGATCGGCATCCCTGGAATCCGGCTGTGCTCTAAATGTCCAAATCTTGGTGGAATGATTACTTGATACAAGAAATTCATCCCTGAGAAGTGATGGCTTGCAACCTTGATGATCTTAGAAGTGAGAGGCTGGGACGTCCCTTCGTCAAGGACCAAATTAGACACCTGAATGAGCAGAAGAAAGAAAGGGGTCCTTACAGTTTAAAATTTAAATTGGCCTACATTTTTAGAGTTAGTTATTAGTAATAAGCATCTGTTTAAACCTGTGGTACCTGTAAAGGAAGGAGGATTGGTATGGTATCAATCAGCAGCTTGATGGGTCCAACCTTTGTGACCCCGTTGGTGGCCTCCAACAGAACAGAGTCATTAGAGAACACTGCAGCCTGGTGGTCATAGAGGATCAATCCCTGGTTGAGATCCTCTTGGGTGAAAGAAGTTAAAGGCGGCTGTTCCTTACTACCCAGGACAGAGGACTGGATAAAAAAATAAAATAAAAATCAAGGACTATCTCTATGTGAATTATTGGGTTATAAAATGCTATATGTAGGGACCAGCTTTGGATACTTCTTTTTATCAGATGGGGCAAAGAAGTTAACATGGACGAAATCTAAAAAAGCTTTTGTCTTTGAGAAAAATAAATCTGTTCTAATTTTAATTGTAGAAGTTTATATTGTATTTATATTGAGGAAGCTTCATCAGTTTGCAAGTAAATCTAGCTGAAGTGCACAAATTTAGACCAGACAGGATATGGGCTCCAGTGATCCCCATAACCCTGAACAAATGAAGCGGGTTAAGATAATGGATGGATAGATGGATAATAGTACTGGAATTTATGGAAATTCACCATTGGTACAAGCGATAAGAATGTGTAACAAACAAAAGTAATTATTTTTTAAAAATCAGCACCTGCTCTAATCAGGAAATCCAATGTTTTGTTGTTAAATGGTCAAAAATCACAAGATACTTTAATTAAACTTGTCTGAAGGTTGACTGATAAATTAATTAAATATTTTAAAACTGTTAGTACAGCACCATCATGCGGCCAGTTACAAAACATCAATGCAAGAAAAGTTGAAAATGTTAACTTCACTTAGGAAGGAAGATTTTCTTCACATTTTGAACTTGTCAGAAAGCAGATTTGTAGTGGATTTACCTTATGTAGGTGCTGCTTTTCTCCTTTTACATGATGATTCTTTGTGCCAGTGGATAATTTATAAATGATGCCTGCTGCAGGAGATTTGATGACAGTAAATATCATCTCTGAGGGTAGATTGTCCTTGTGCACCACCTGCAGGAAAGAAAAAGGTATGTTTTTTTTTTAAAGAAAGAAAAATCAGATCACACATCTTGGTGTAGCAGTGTGATGTAAATGAGCGGAACATTTCCAGATATTTGGTGACAAAATATTTGCAGTCTTAGAAACCTTTTGTCTTACCTCTAGATGTTCCCTTGTTATAGAGACATTCTGTCCCTGTCCCACCACAACTGGGTGGTTGCTTTTGACAGTTGGAGGTCTCTGATGACTCTCCAGGTAGATTTTTACGGGTACCCCAATATCCAGATGCACTTCCCTCCTGCCCCTTTCTGTCCGCCTTTCTGTGCTCCTTTCTCTTGCTCTCGCTGTCACATTGAAAACATCCAACAGCTCGTGGTTTCCGCTGTGATGGTACGCCAGGCGCCCCGCCACCAGGTCCCCCTGGGTGAACACTGAAATGGCATCTGTTCCTATTATGGTCTCCCTCTGTCCATCATTAAAGCAGAGCACGCCGTGTTTAGGTGGAATAAAGACCTCGAACGTCACCTCCTGGGGGTCTCGGATGTCAAGGTTGCTGGTGACACTGAGGTTAGCAGAAGTCAGGGATGCAATGCCGCCCTGTTGGACCATCAAACCTGTGCTGTTCTCCACCTGCAGGTAGGGATCCTGTGCCAGCACCTGCACCAACCAAGTACATATCAAAAAGGAGGAAATTACCTCTATGCCTTTTAGCTTCATTGTTACACCTACATATCAGAATGCCTTTGTTTGTAAAGATTATGGTGTAAAAAAACACAATGAAATATGGATTTATAATATATTTACCTCCAGTAAAGCTGAAACATAATGCTTTCCATCTGTTACGAAAAGAACAAAACGTCCTAAACTCACTCCACTGTGGACAAACAGCACTTTATTCTGGGGAAAGAAACAAAGAAGAAGCATTTTTAAAGGGCCTGTGACATGCTTATCCTTCAAATACAAAAAGGAAATTAGCATAATATACACATGATTTTACTCACTCTGTCTCGTAATTGGCATATTTTCTCTTGAATTTGGCTCAGCAAAGTGAAACAGGAAGTGACATCAAAGGGGAACTCTTTAAGAAAATAAACTCTCTAGTCTTTGTTTATTGAAACAATCTTATTTAAACTCTTCTTCATCTCTGATAGTGGCTCAAAATAATCTAAAGAAACATCAGATTCTTCTCTAATTATTTTAGCATCGCTCTGTTCACATGCAGACATTCCCCTTTGGCATCACTTCCTGTTTCTTCACATGCAAATATCTCAACTACTGTTCATCTCAACGGCGTGAAATTTGTTTTAAAATATGTTATTAATGTTCTCTTTCCAAAAATGCATTCACATTTATTACAAAAATTTGATGTCACAGGTGCTTTAAGTACAAATCAAACTTGTGTATTCAGGAAGTATTTTTTTTGAAAAATGTGTTGGGATCTGACATTCAGGAAACTAATCTAATCTTTATCTCTACAAAATCCTTCTGAAACCAGTGTCTTCTGTATGATGGTGGACTTTGCTCAACAATTATTCACAAATTTACTAAATCTCACATCAGCTGATATTCTTCAGATATAAATGCTGACCTGCTCGATGTCACGCTGTGTGAACTCAAACAGCCGGTGACTGGAATCGCTGTCCAGCACCAATTCCCCCATTGGAATCCCCCTCCGTGTGTAGACCAGCCAGCTGTCCTCAAAGTCCGAGTCATCATCACGGTAACGCAGATCATTTAATGTCACCAGCCTTTGTCCATCGCGGGCCACATGGAAAATTTTATCCACAACCCTAACAGGTCTCTGGTCGTTGACAAGCTGCACAGAGATATTAAAGATCTGCTCCTCTGTGGTTCTGTCCTCCTTCCTGTTTGTGTGTTTGTGTGGTTTCAAAACAATCATTTGAAACATGAAGAAATCCTGCTTGGTCTCGCTGTCGTCGTGAACGTACATGATCCGCTCCTCCATGATGTCTTGATTCGTGAACGTCACAATGTTGTCGTTGATGGAAGTTGAGTTGGACAAGTTGATCTTCCTTATGTGTCCATATTTTGGACTCAGCGTAACATTGTAGTAGACCTCTCGATTACTCGCCGTGTGACTGAACAGAACGTCTTTAGTAATAACTTTGCTTGCTCCTTCCAGGACTGAAAGACCTTTGTTTACGATGGTGCCGGCGGTTGACTCAGCTTTGATGTTGATTCTGAAGTCGTTTGGTGTCGATGCGGCGTGCAGTGAAAACACCTGAAAGCTGAAGGAGTCTCTTGTGTCATCGTGCAGCCTGTTGAAGAGCTCATACTTCACTAAACCATCTGTGATGTTCTTCTGGCTGAAGGTGGAATTCCTATGCAGGACCTTTCGGTTGAGGAACAGCTGCCCTTTCTTTGGTACCGTCAGAAGCCTGAAGAAGATCTCGCTCTCATTGAGTTTAACAACCTTAGAAATCACATGGAGGTCTTCAGGAGTTAGAACAGCAGTCTCCAGGCCATTGACTTCCATCTTGCTCCGTGTCAACTTTAACTGGATCCACCGTATCTCTACAGGGAATAAAACCTCCTCTTTAGCCTGGGAGTTAATGATAATCCTACATTTGAAGTAATCCGTGATGTTGGTCTGAGTCTGGATGCCACGGTAGGTGCTGATGTATCGAATCTTTCCCCGTTCTAGAAGTTTCTGTGAGAAGAAGGTAGTTGATTTCCAGTCGCCGCTTGCGTGTAACCTTTGAATCTCACCATATTTCGGCAACTCTGTGACATCATACCAGATGTCTACGGTGTTATCAGCCACATTAACTCGTACGGCAAGGTGACCAGTGGTAATGATGGAAGCTTCGCCTTGGTTCGCCTCTAGTCCAGTATTGTTCACCAGTCGGTATTCGAGTTTTACCGCCATAATCCTTAAAACAACTGTGTTGCTCACCTGGGAAAATGAGAAGATACAATACATGTAGGTGAAAACAGGACAATGAGATACAAGAGATGAGAAAAAATAGAAAGAAATGGAAAAACATAGATGGAGAGCAAATTAATGAAATGACGAGAAAAAAAAGCAACTTGACTCTAAAGAGATAACCTGTTTTAAAGGGATATATGTTTCTCTGTACTGGGTAATATTTCTGTGTTTATTGCATTTTTGGAAAGCCTGTGTCTGACTTACCCTTTGCCCATCACTGACTCTAAGTGCCAGCCGTGAGGCAGAGACTCCCGTGTGGACATAGCTGATCTTACCCTCTTGTAGATCGATTAGAGAGAACAAGTTGATGACCCTGGAAAGGAAACACCTTCGTGTTATTTGCCTTTTTTCACTTTTGCTTCTCTTTTTGTCTAACGTAGAGGTGGGCCTTACAGCCCGCAGGTGACGCCAATATACTTCCCAAAAAAAAAAAAAAAACCACTGTGAACAGACATTGTCAGTTGCACACTCTCATTCAAGCCCCCGACTCAGGCCGTACTGTGTGGGAGGAGCTTAGGTGGGCTGAAGCTTAACAGAGAGTAGGGGGGAGGGACCTGAAGGTTGTATCTGTTCAAATTTTTTTCTAAGTCCAGTGTTTTCCAGAAACTACATACAGCAGCTTTAAGCAGAATGAATACATGGTATTACTGTTTTTGGCACTCCAACATAACTCAAGTTTCTCATGCGGCCCCCAGTAAAAATGAATTGCCACCCTTGGTTTAACAGTACCATAAAGCTCTCTAAGATGATTTTCAAAGACCATTCATGGTTGAATCAGTCATAGCACCCACCTGCCAGGGTAATCATGGTGCTCGAGGTACCCAGCTTGGGCGTTGAGGTTGCCCATGGAGCTGAACAGCAGCTCTTCAGGACTGCTGTCTGGGTCTGACACACTCAGCACATCTGTTGTCAACTGAGATCATTGTAAATACATTGATTTTTTTTTTCTTTTTGAATAAACAAATAAATTTGCATCAGTCAGACATTCTGTAATACATACCTTTCGTTTGGACTTCTCCAGCAGAGTAAAAAGGTTTCCCTGAGGCAAACTGAGTACAGGGGCATCGTTAACAGGACTTATGCTGATATCAAACCGATGCAGACGATTGTTCCTCAGAAAAACTGGAAGCTCCTTCTTATTGTTGGAGAAAACTGAAAATGTAAAAAAGTCATTCTGGTCCTCTGAACCACTGTGGACGTATAAAACCCGGCCCTGTCTCAAGTCCAGCACACTGAACGTCCAGTCCTTTTCCTCTGCGCCTGTTGTGATATTCCTCTCTTGCTTTTCGTCAGGCAACCGATCCGGATTTGGTCCAAGGTTCAGCCGGAGCCTGCCGTGAACCGGATGCTCCTCAATGCGGAACATTAACTGCGACGGAGAGATGCCAAGTTTATGAAAATCCAAATTCACCTGGAAACAGAGATGAATGTCAAACACTAGACACACAAGACAACTCCGACGGCCATGAAAGCAAAACATCAAAGGGTTTACCTTCAAGTGTTTGGGATCAAGCAGGGCATGGCCTCCCTCAGCTACCTCCAGCTTTCGGATCAGTAAAAGGTTCTGGTTGATTTCCTGTGTGGTCGTTACATCAAAGTCAGGAGGAGGATCTGTTGGGTTTAAGGTAATCACTGTCCTGGGAGCTTGCCCTACGTTACAGCCCACAGTAATGTCTTTGGTGACTATGGCATGAGGTAAGCCCGTTTTTTGAGAGTTCACTCTGATGTTTCTGAGGCAGCCTTTGAATGAGCCTTCTCTTCCATTTATTGGGACTGAAGGCAACCCTGCTTTTTCCATTGCATCACCATTTAGACCTCCAAGAAAAAAGGGCCCCTTGAGTTGAATGTCCTGAAGCTCCTGACTCAGGCTGGCCTTCACAATTTCCTTACCTACCTTCAATTGGATGCTGTGGGGCAGCAAGTGCAGCTGGATAGTGTACCAGGACTGCTTGCCGTGGACATGTGTCAAGGAATGCAGCTCCGTTTTACCTCCTCTTCCATTTCCAACTGAAGCCACTACGTGATCGTCTCTTATCTCAATGGCTATAAACCCTCCCCCACTTCCAAAACTATACAAAACCATGCCTCCCCCTTCTTCTATGGAAGGGTATAGTTCACACTCAAATGTTCCCTCTTGGAGTACCTCGCATTGTGGGAGTAAAATAAAAGCTGCAGAGCTGAATAAATTCACAGGGTCTTCTTCTGTTGCCGAAAACTGTGGACTGCAGCCCAGCGATACCTCATGGACGCTTCTGTATCCAGGTTTCTGCTTGAGACTGGACAGTAGGTTGTGCTCATTGAAGACGACTTCATCCATGCAACCCCTAAACCCAGTCGAGATAGTTCGAAGGTAGGGACGATTCAGTCCAGCTGTCCCACCAACGAGGAGCCCGTCTTCAACGCTGAGCTCCAGATCTGGGCCTGGCATTCGGAGATTTGTGTGAGAGCTCCGGTCCACTATCATGTTGATGCTGTGGTGCGTGTGATTAAGATCCACTGTGTGCCACGCAAGATCGTTCAGATGGATTCCCTTTTCTGAGCGCAGGAAACGCTCACCTGAGCCCAGGTTCAGGCGTACCTGAGGTGTGAGGGTGGAGATGAGGAGGAAAAGGCAAAAGATGAAGATCAATGCCCTTACATCAGTGACAAGTTCTAGATAAATTATTACAAAAGAATCAACACAAATGTGGTTGTCTTCCTCAACCTCAGTCATGAAGGAACTTGCTGTAAATCGAAGCCAATGCCAGGGGGGGTTACTTTTTTCTTTAGTCAAGAAATCTGACACCATGTTGCATGCCTTCTTTCTGACTCGCCTCTGGATTGTAAAAACCAACATATCTCAGCTGAAATGTTTGGCTGCCGTGTCCCCAAGGCATTTTTTTTTTTTCCTTGAATAAGTGAAGCATTCCTTCTGGGTGGCTCTAACTGCTCTCTTGTCATAAAACTAACACTTAAATGGATTTTATTTAACTGAAACAAAACAAAGAAAAAAAAAAGCCATGCCTCTCTTTTTCCTGCTTACATCCAAAAGCTGTCAGCTACTTTATCCAATCTTACCTGCAGACGTCCAGAGATCAGCTCCAAAAGCCAAAAGTCTCTGCTTCCTGCAGCTAAAAACAGCAGCCCGGACTGGCTGGAGGTTTGAAATCGTACATGGATTAACGTCTGAATGGACTTCTCTACTGTCTGCAGGTGAATGTAGCTATTGCCATAGAAGGAAACTGCAAAACAGAAAAGGAACATAGAGGAAAAAATTAAATCTAAGATGCAGCAAGATAAAGAAACTTTGTATATGTGTTCATAAAAATTATTAGACTGTCTGTCTACTATTACTATTTTTAGCCAGAAGCTAAAATTGCATATTTGTCAGATGGTTACCAGATCCCATCATTTACACAGCCTTTTTCATAATAAATGTTTTTAAGTGTAGATTTGTGGTTTTGTTATATCATCTAGGCAATGGCCAATCATTAATTTGCTAATTCATTAATTTGATGTGACTGATTCATCAATGCGGTGTCTATTCTGCACTTTGTAGCTTTTATCGGAATTCAATTAATGACTGCTAATGGCTCCCAAAGTTCATTAGACTTCACTGTTTGAACCAGATGACACAACTTGACCTTTTAGTGGTACAAAATGTAACACGAAATAAACTTGTTGCTACTTTTCACTGTGCAGTCTTTGAAATTAGAGCTGTAAAATCCTATTTCCAATATGCATTTAAAATATCTTATTCATAGCTATGACAATGGAAACTTGTGGGGTTTTATAAGGTTTATTGGCAGAGCTTGAGCTAAATGCTAACATGCTAATAGTCATCAGTTTAGAATATTATCTTTAATAAGCTAACATGCAATATTGTCAAAATAACAATATTGACAACAATATTGTCAAAATAAGTCGCACTGAAGTCTGAACCTGATGGCACTATTACATACACAATAATCTTTATTATTCCTAATGATTAATACTTAAATAAGCACCAAATGCAAAGGAAACACATCTATACGTTATTCTCAGTTTTGACAGACGTGGAAAATCTGTGGCATGTATACTTGCATTTAGTGAAGCCAATATACCTTCCATTAAGTGAGTATGATAAAAAAGTAAAGCTGTCTTTATTTCCATTGATTTGGCCTACAAAACAATGATAATGGAGCACTCTGTCAGAACCAGGGTCCATTTGTGGAAACATACAGCCAATAGAGGTCAGAGAGATCTCTCTGTGTGTGTCTGCGTTGTTTATTGGTGATATTAATAACTCTCAGAAACAAAAGGCACAGCCATTCACAGCAGCAGCAAATACAACAAAGCAATTAAAGAGATCAAATTAGGAAGTAAAAAAAGAACGGACAATATTCTAACCAGATTTGTAATCAAACTGGAGATGAAAACAAAGCCAAGAATTTTGATTGATTATTTATGAAAAATTTTGTTCACATGAGCCGTTTCACATCAAAGACCATTTTGTTCCTCTTTGGCACAAACCAGACTTTTATATAGAGAAAAATGTCCCATGCTACAGTTTTCAATTCTAAACATAGATTTTGTTTACAATAATTGCACTGACAGTAATTTAATGGTTTTGTGTTCGACATTGCTCACCAACATTAAGCTGCAAAACACAACAAATTTAATTTGCTTGTTTTAAAAACTGAAAACCTACATAATTTCAAAATCCATTGAATTTTCTATTTTCCTCCCAGCACATAACCATTTTTTTCATCTTGAGAATTTTTTTATTTGATTTATTTAGCCTAATGCTCACTTCCTATTTCTGGTTAGTGTCAGAAAGTGTTTCATTTTGTTAATAAAAGTGTTATTATGTGTGATATGTCTGGTCCAGTGAGAAGCCCTCAGTCAGCAGGCTGGCCCAGCATGCTGCTCTTCATAAAGCTCATAAACCCATGGTCATTATAAGTGTCCTAATCTGTCTCTGATATCAGAGCAGTGGATTATTAGTAATCTTCCTACACTCAGACACCTTGAATGAGGCTGTGCGCTAGTTGAATACAATGAGATGTGCACAACTATGTGAGAAAATGTCTGTTTTATATTTTCTCATATTAAAAGCAGCAACTTTTGATGTGTTTGAACAAATCTGGCCTCACAGAGTTCCTGTACAAACCAAAATATAAAAGCTTTTTGTCTGTGCAATCAAAAAAAAAAACTGTTGAGCAGCAAGAAGTGCAGAATGATCTTGTTGATGCTAACTTATTTATGTGGCAGAAGGAAGAAATTGTCCCAAGACAGATTAGACAAGCAGCGCAGCATCATCTCAACCAAACTCCTCACTGTGTCAAAACATGTCAAAGTTTATAATCCAGCATGTTGCCATATGTCCACAATATGAGACTGGATTAAACAACAAACTCTAGCTGTCAGGTAACATCCTCATCTATATTACCATTATTTTGTAACACATTTTAATTCAAAATTTGAATGACAAATTTAATAAACACAGCTTTTTCAGTATCACAAAATGAAAATGTGTTTTTTTCTCTCTCTGCAGCGTCTTACAAATCCCATTTATATTTTACAGAAGCGAGCAATAAGAATTATCACCAGAAAACATTACAGTCACCCATCAAATGCTTTATTTTGTCAGTTGAAATTATTGAA
>JAUBOC010000037.1:18331460-18344217 GCA_032275365.1 Anablepsoides cearensis | reverse complement strand
AGCGGTGCTGCGAGGAAAAGTGTCCCCCGGGAAACAATTCACTGGCGGCCGCGACGAAACGTTCCACACGTGTTCAGTCTATTTAAACCGGTACATCCGAAATTCATATCATAACAAAAACAAAAACCGATTTTTGATACAAAACCATATACCGCCCAGCACTAGATTAAAGTTTTTCTGATGTTTTAATTGCACACTGTACGGTTTTGTCCAACCCTAAAGTTTTCCTCCCTGTTTGTCTACAGGTCACCATGCCTCCTACAACTCCTTATGCAGGGAAGTTCAACTCTTGCCCTCAATACAACAACAACAACCACGCCCAGCCTCAGAGCCCGTACCGCAGCAACACGGCCCCGAAACCTTCAAGAGAGAACGTTTACAACGGCGCCTACTCCACCGCGGAAAACCCCTACGACGTGCCGCAGCCTCACAGCGCCTACCGTAGCTCCTCGGTCTCGTCCGTGGCCACCAAGGAGCATCATTACGGCAGCAGCTGCACCATTTCCGACAAGCTTTACTCCTCGCCGCAGCCTCACAGCCCCCGCCAGCACAGCACTTCCTGCCCGGGCCGGGCGTACCGGCACACGAGCGGCTGCAGCGGTGAGCAGTCCTGCCGTAACAACGGCGCCTCGACGAAAGCCCGACTTTACGGACACGGGATCACCGCCAGCTATGGGGAGATGTGCTACCACGACAACAGTTTGGTTTCAGCTTCTCTTGAGGCGCTGATCCAGCACCTGGTTCCCACTGTGGATTACTACCCTGATGTAAGCACCACTAAACTGTTTTTTTTTGGGTTATGCAACACTTTTATTTTTGTAATTGCTGATGGATTTGTGTTTTTTTCTAAATCCCGTTTCGTTCCCTGGTTTTCAGAGGTCGTACGTGTTCACGTTCCTGCTGAGTTCACGCCTCTTCTTGCACCCGTACGAGCTCATGACCAGGGTTTGTCACCTGTGTGTGGAGCAGCAGAGGTCTGGAGACGCTCTGCTGGATAAGGTGGGTGGATTTCACACGCACAGGTGTAATTAATTTCACCGTCACTCTCAGTTGTTCCTACACAACCTCACTCCCACGATCAAACCTACAAACTCAGGACTAAAAAACAGGGAAAAAAACAAAAACAAATATTATCAGCAGAAATATATCACCAAATTATTTTTGGGGCCTTTATTCACACATAAAATTGCTTTCTAGATCCGCTTCCGTGACGTCGCGCCAAAGCTGGTCCAGCTTTTGACCGAGTGGACGGAGACGTTTCCGTACGACTTCAGAGACGAACGGATGATGCGCTGCCTTAAAGACATGACGCTGCAAGTGGGCCGAGGAGACGAGGTGAGAAAACCTGCAGTTTAAACGCTTAAAGCAACAAACACAAACCCGCCAGAGCTTACTTTGAGCCCCTTTCACGGTCCGCATCTTCTCATGTTGTTGTGTTTGTGCGTCCAGTACTCGTGGCGAGCCATGCAGCAGATGACTCAGCGCCTCATCAAGCGCCTGTCTGCCCTCGGCCAGTACGAGGAGGCCGTGGCCGCGCTCAACGCCGTGGCGCAGGAGCGCCCCGCGTCGCTGAAAAGCAAACAGGCTTCAGCTCAGCGAAGCGACATCTTGAGCGTGTGCGACGAACCTTTCATACTTGCCCAGCAGCTAACACACATTGAGCTGGTGAGATGTTAGATGTGCTACTGCTACACATGTACAAAGTTACTTTGTCAATGTTTTTTACAGGTCAGAGGTGATGTTGATGTATCTGTGTTTGCAATGAGGCTTATAGCTACTGCTTTATATTATAAATTTATAATTTTGGTTTATTTTGGCAATGCTTAAAGTTAAACAAAGTAAGAAAGTTTTTCGTTTTGAGCTGTTTTTCTGCTTGTCTGACTTTTTTTTTTTTTTTTTTTTTTTTTTTTTTTTTTTTTTTTTTTTCCCTTGTCTGACTTATTAAATCACCTTGCTGTTTGTTAAAGGGGACATATCATGTAAAATCCACTTTTTCAGATGTTATAATGCATTTTCTGTTTACGTGGAGTTTCTAGGAGTGCAGAAAGATTGAATTTAGTCTCTCCTGGTGATGCAAAGATATCTTTATATTCTGTTTGGGTCATCATTTTCAGCCCATTTCTCTATCTTCTATGATGTTTTCTTAACTATTACGTCAAATTATCTGCGACAGAATTGCCAAAATAAGGTCTGGACTTACCAACTACAAATTCCTTATCGTAATTCTCCTTCTGTTGTTGACATCTTTTAATTAAATTGTAAATAAAACGTTTCTGCACTCTACAAAATGCGAAACCCTGCTCTCAAACCGGAGTGGACCGGTCTGGAAGCCGGAGGGGGCGGGGCGGGGCTTCAAGCGCCTTAAAGAAACAGTAACAAAACCAGCTGCTTTGATACACACACCAGAAGAGGGGTGAAAGAGGGGCTGGTTAAGTTAAAATAAGTAGGAATTTAGACCAAAGCATTGTAGTTCCACTGTATTAATACCCCAACTGAATGATTTAAATGTGAAAAGGAAGGATTTAAAAGCCTATGTCTACTTTAAAGTATCGTTTCAACTTATCTCCTCCTGTTTTCTGCCTCCAGGACAGACTGAGCTTCATCGGACCTGAGGAGTTCATCCAGTCATTCGCCATGAAGGATCCTCTGGAGAACCATAAGGTACACTGAGTTTGAGTGAAAACATTTTTGTTTTGAACCAGTTTCAAAGCACCTAAAAACAATCGTGTTAAGCTTTCATCTTTTACCTAAATTACATATTTCAACAACTCGGGTTTTGGCGTATTGTGTTTTTATGTGTGTTTTGTTCTGGTTTGCTTTGATCTCGCAGCAAATTACAACGTTCGAAATGATAAAAAAGTATCTTGCCTCGAGTCTGCATGTGACAATGGGCGTTTCCCCAAATCTTTTATTTAACTCTCATTCAGCGGCAACAGCGGGCAGCGTATTGTTCACCAATATAAAGGCAGCTTAAGAATAAAGTGAATCGACCTGCTTGTAATTAGCAACATCAAAGAGCTGACACAGACAAACCACACATTGTAGTTATTTTTAGGTCATTTGTTATTATTTTGATTTGAAGTGTCCTCTGTGTCTGCGCCGACTGTAAGTTAGTTGTGGTTTAAGTGAATTTGTGTTTGAAGCTGCATGAAAGAACCTTCTGGTAGATTGAAGGAGACTTGTTGGGCTTTATTTTTATCTCTAGCTTTTTGAGCGTGTCTGAAACACGGCATAAAAGAGCCTCGCTGCGAGTGTCTCAGTGCATCTGAGGGGTTCCTTCCTCCACAAGAGATCCTACAAATCAGCTGAAGGGTTGGTTTACAGTCAGCGCTGCTGAGAACAAGCTCTCACCGGTGCTGCTGCAGTTATATAAGACCCACTTTGTGTAAAAGAGCGGCTGTGTCAGAGAAAGGGGTCCTGAGGTAGAGAGAGGGGGAGAGTTTGGAGTGGAGTGGGATGCCAGGGTGTTGTGTAAGCTTTTAGTAGAGCCATGAATCTCCGGGATTGCATCATCGCGGCCAAGACATGTTTATTTATACAGGGCTTTTTGTTTTTTTCTAATGTAGGAGGACCTTTGAAAAACAGGTTCACCACACAGAAACCACACGTCTTGTAGAAAAACCAAAGTAGCCAAAAGCAGATGTAAATAAGAAGAACCATTATGCAGGCCAGAGGTTGTGTGGGTGTGAAGGCTGTCAGGATCCATTAGGGAGGCAAATTATAGAGCAGAAGCCTGTTTTTCTCCACTGTTTTGTGACATTTATTGAGGTAATCATCGTCCATGGACTTGATGATGTCAAATTGTACCCCTTTAATAGATGCAAAGAAAGTCTTTATGATTGATCCAATCTTCTTTGAACTTGAACAATGTGTTGCTGGGTACTGGATGAAGTGCAACATTTGTTTCCTGTGCTTTCACTTTTATCAGTTTGAGATGTTTGGAGAACATCTAAGTTTTTGCATCCAAGAAACTACCCAGCTAGCAAAATATGAGTGAATCAACACTTAGGTATGATTAGGCATGATACGGAATCCATGTTGAAATTATAGAAAAAGTGGTTGGTGACTTACTTGTTAAAACAATGTTAGGTTTTCAAACATAACTGATACTATGTTGATTCAGCATTGATTAGATGGTGGCATTTCAATCATTAGAATATGACCATAAACCATTGATTCAATATCATTTTTTCAACATTGGTTATTTGGTTAGAATTGATTGATTGATGATTAATCGACCTTAACCAAAAATCAACTATATTTGACTCAACTCAACACTGAATTAACTTCATTTGATATCTGGGTAGGGCTGCACAATGTATCGAAACCTTATCCTTATCGCGATAACAGCCTGTGCAATATGCATATCACAGAAGAATGCATAAACTGCAATAAATGGTTGGCTCAAAAGTTTGCATTTATGATGGAAGCTTGAGGTATTTCACCAATCAAAGGGAGCTCTTCATGTGTTTGACCAATTGGATGGATCTCGTCCTAATTAAAAAAAAAATAATGCTGGATAGAAATGATTTGTTTTTTCACTCTTGTTTTTGTTGCTCTGAACCCAGAATAGAAAGACATCAACACTACATACTTGTGCATTTGTTCATTTATTGCAAGTCATATCGTCATCGCAATATTAAGCACTGTCATCGCACATCGTAGGTTTTCCTAACATCCTGCTGCCTTATAAGAAACACAAAACCAGCTTAATAAAGTCACCATGAGTGTTACGTGTGTGTTTGTCACGTAAGGTTAGCTGTTCTTTTTTCACCTCTGACCAACAGGAAACCATTCCTTTGTTGAAGAGATTCTTCACAGAAATGTGATCCTTTGTTTTTTTTAAATCATGGCTAATCATACAACTGTGTCTGCCGCCTTTTGTTTATGCTTTTAGGGTTTTTTCCGAAAACGTAAAACTAGCAACCTCGAGGCCTACATCAACTGGTTCAACCGGCTGAGCTTCATGGTGGCTACTGAGATTTGCATGGTATGTTGTATTTACATGACAACTCTTATTGTTCTAAAAGCTGCACGAATCAACAACTAAATGTCTAAAACAGTCTTACAATGTTTAGCAAAACTATTGAAAAATAGTCTAAAATGTTGATTTACATTTTCTTACATAAGCCGGCGAAGAAGAAACACAGAGCACGAATTATCGAGTTCTTCATCGACGTGGCTCAAGAGTGTTTCAACATCGGCAACTTTAACTCTCTCATGGCCATCATCAGTGAGTATTTGACATTAAAAAATCCCTTTGAATGTAAAGAAAGAGGAAAACACTGCACCTCTCCTACACAGCAAGGAAATGCTAGATTATTGATATTTATAGCATTGTTTTAAATTCAGCATTAATATAAAAACCCTCTTTGTTGCTGCTTGCTGCAAATCAGGACACACAAATTTTAGCTCTCAGATTCTCTGCAGCAGAGCCACTAAACTGACTAAAGCCAACAAATGCAGTGGCAGCTGGAGTTTAGGCTAACGCTAATCAGTTTAAGGGAAGTATAAACTCAGTTAGCGGAGGCCCGGAGCACTCCCGCCTGCTTTTTGTCTTCAGTCTGTCTGTGGAAATGTTTTCTTTACTCGTGTCTCCTCTGTTTCTCAGCTGGGATGAACATGAGTCCCGTCGCCAGACTGAAGAAAACCTGGAACAAAGTCAACACTGACAAGTTTGAAATATTGGAGGTAAGGATCATTTACAGCCTCGTTCTAGTTTTCTGCTCAAATCTAGGACTTCCAACCCTTAGTGTGTGTTCTTTTCATCCAGCACCAGATGGACCCTTCAAGTAACTTCAGTAATTACCGCACTGCGCTCCGCGGCGCCACCCAGAGGTCTGAGACGGCACACAGTAGCCAGGAGAAGGCAAGGAAACGTGCACGATTCACCAAACACATCAAAATTCAGCTCCGCCAAGTTCAAAAAGTAAACAAGCTGTTGTCTCTTCCCTACAGATCGTCATTCCTTTCTTCAGTCTCCTCATTAAAGACATCTACTTCCTGAATGAAGGCTGTGCCAACAGGCTGCCTAATGGACACATTAACTTTGAGGTTGGTTCAACTTTTACTTTGGCTTAAACAGACTTTAACATGTGATGTAACTACGCCCCCTTGTGGCTCAAAAAGATAAAACAGCCATTTTCCTGTCCAGGAAAAAGGTTTGATCAGAACGAGGATTTGTTTTTTTAGAACAATCTGATCTTAGTTTAAAACTCTTGGGTGTTATTTAATTAATTGTTATTTTCTCCCTAACAGAAACTGTGGGAGCTAGCCAAACAGGTGAGCGAGTTCCTGGTTTGGCGTCAGGTCATTTGCCCGTTCGACAGAGACCGCCGCATCCTTCAGTATCTCGTCACCACGCCTGTTTTCACTGAAGACGGTCAGTTCCTATTAATAGATTCACATAGAAATAAAGCAGCTGTCAGTTTTGAACACAGACTCACTCTGTCTTGTCTCCGCAGAGCTGCATCTGGCTTCATATGAGAGTGAAGGACCTGAAAACAACATCGAGAAAGACAGCCGGAGGTCTCTCAGGTAGGTGCAGACGTGTGTTAGTAATAAATAAAACTAACAAAATAATAAATCAGTACAGTTCTAATGATCACCTTTTTTTGTTTTTCAGATCCTCCCTTCTCCATCGAGAGAACCGATCTTAAAAGACTTGACATATTGTTAATAAATGAGCTGTTTTATTCGTTTCTATCTCTGTGGACAAAGTTTACATCCTGGACCTAAAACCTGTCCTGTGGAACAATGGACACATCTGGGACATCCTCACAAATAAGCCTTTTATCAAGCCTTTGAACTTGCAAGGAGCACATGGTTCATAAATCAGGAACATCTTCATGTTTATTGAGTGTGTGACATCACAACCTTCTGTGCTGATAGTTCAGCTGAAATCAGTTTAACCCACTGATACGAGAAGAACCTGGACTCTTATTTTTAATAAGCTATGCTCTGTCTGAAGGAGCTTACAGGATATGAAAGGACGAGTGGATTTCTGTTTGGAACACGAGTGGAATGAACTGCTGGAGAACTTTGACAATGAAACATCACTGCTCACACGATAGATCTGAAAACCACACAACCTTCAAATAAAAGCTGAAAAGATGTTGATTTGCGGTGAAAGCTATAAAGTGTTGCCGTTTAACCTTGGAATCATTGACTTTCTTTTTTAAACACATAAGAGTAAGTGCAGCAGTAACTCACAGAAACACATCCACAGTTTGTACACAGCATTTTATCTGCATTTGAACATCTCGTGGTGTCTGCACTTTGACTATTTGTGGTTTCAAAATTGTGCAAGTGGAAACGATATCATGCAAACTCGACATATAAAAAAAATGCACTTTGGTGTGTTTTTTGTGGATTATAGGATTCTGTGACTCTAATTGTACCAGTCTTTGTTTGTTTATGGCATTAAGCTGCATTTTATATCAAAAGCCTATAATGTGCTTTATTTTTATTCGTTTCTGAGTTTCACGATGAGCTTGTTGCTGGTTGGCTGGCTCTGTGATGGAAGCTTTTATACCAGTTCATGTATTACTAAACAAACAAAAAAAGTATTTGTGGAAAGACTGAAGCACAAACTGATGTATATATATGTGTGTGTGCTCCTATTTTTTTAAGCTTGCGATCATGTGGGAGTAATGTTTTAATATCCAGCTACGAGTGACAGTGACGCTTTGTTTTTATGTTTTAAAGGCTTTCCTTTAACGTGTCTTTTTTATTGTTGTGTATTTTTGTGCATCTTTTGTGCTAGAAGAGGGGTACATTTAATAAAAATGAATAGAATGACAGTATGTTTCATTGTTGGCTTTTTAAAAGAAGCAGCTGTAACAATAGCAAAATTTGTTAAGATGTTTATTTACAAAACACAAACTTTTTACAGTTTTTTTTTTTTTCTGAAAGTCTGGGAGACAGTGAAGGTTTTCACATCAGCGAGACGGAACTCTGGTGAAGTTGATGCAGCGACCCTAAAGACAGCAGGGAGAAGAATAGCTTAGATTTTAAAAAAAGAATCAAGTTTGTTCAAATGTGACCATGTTGTTAGCCTACACTGATCAGCACAACATTAAAACCACTGACAGAAAAACTTCTTAACCCTCCTATCGTCTTTGGGGTCAATTTGACCCCATTCAATGTTTATCATTCAAAAAATAGTAGTTAACTAAATTTCATGACTTTTCCTAATTTGATGGGGACAACCGATAAAACATAAAATTTTCATGATGATATTTTTTCATTGTGCTGAACACGCGTTGCACGCATTGGTCGTCCTCAGGGGTCAATTTGACCCCAAGCTGTTTTAGCTGTTAAACCTTGTCTGTCAGTGTGTGTGACCTAACATGATCACACCTGCAGGTGCAGTTGATACATTTGAGTTGATATATTTTGTTTGATTTATTTATGATTTATTTCATGAGCATGAATGTGTGACCTTCTGAACTCACACCTGTCCAATAGAACTGTTGTTTCCTGCACACTGGAGGGTGGGGGTTTCCCGCAAGGACATTGGTGGTTCATGCAAAATCAGGGAGGAGCAAATATAAAAGCTTGCATCTCAGTCCTCTATCCAAATCATTCCTCATTGTGCTCAGAGTATACTGCAATCTGCATACTCTCTCTTTGAAAATGTCTTCTTGGAAAAGGTTTACTGTCAAAGATGTTTTGGAACAGCTCTTGGACAGTGAAAGTGACTTAGAGGAGATTGTCTCTGAGACAGAGGACTGTGTTCAGGAGGACCCTGATATTGAGGAATTCTCATCTGATGAGAATGAGAGTGTTGACCCTCCTGTTGTCTCTCAACCACCTGCAGACATGATCTCTTCCAAAAATGGAAAGATAATATGGTCCCTTTCTCCACTGAAACAGCAGGGTAGTCGTAGCTCTAGTAACATTATCAAAATGGTTCCAGGACCCACCAGATATGCAGTCAGCCATATTGATGACATCAAGTCATCATTCAAGCTCTTCATAACACCATCTATAAAAAATATTGTGCTTGGGATGACCAATTTAGAGGGGAAGCGTGTATATGGAGACAGTTGGAAAGACTTGGATGTTGTTGACTTGGAAGCCTACATTGGCTTGCTAATTTTGTCAGGAGTTTACAAGTCAAAAGGTGAAGCAACAGCTTCAGCCACCATGTCTCTGAAGACATTCCATATGTTGTCTCGTGTCATGCTTTGATGACAAACAAACAAGGCAGGGCAAACGAGAACGTGACGAACTTGCAGCAATAAGAGATGTGTGGGACAAGTGGGTGCAGCGTTTACCCCTTTATAATCCAGGCCATCACGTGACTGTCGATGAGTGCTTGGTTGCTCTCAAACTGAAAGTTTTTCTGATGGTGGCACTACAGTAAAGGTCCTATCCATCACCAAACAAGACTTGTGGTCATTAATGTTGAGAAGTAAATTTTCGAAGATTTGTATGAAAGACTCAAGATAAAGTAATTCTAATTTAAAGGTTTGACCTGATGGTGGCGCTAGAGTACAGGTCAACTCACAGGGGTTATTTATGTATTCAACAAATAAACAAAGTGCCTGTCACAAAAACGTAGTCAAAAATATTCCGTAAATCAGTTTTATGAGGTAAATATCACTGGGGTCAGATTGACCCCAAGGACCAAATTTGTTATTATATTTGAGGACGATGGGAGGGTTAATACTAATAATCGGTTAGGTAACCTTAAGTCTTTAGTCAAAGCTTGGTCAAAATCAGACTTTTCTTAATTCACAAACTAATAATAATAAAGAAAAACTGGGACTTTGCAGAGCTTTCAGTCTGTGTGGGTTGTGTTGGGTGTCGAGCTGTGCAGGCGTCAACTGTTATTTATAACAAGATGATGCAGCAAGCTGTTCTTTATCTGACGGGCAGATAATTGGAGCGAGAAGATCAGCTGTTACCAAGTCACCGTGTAAACAGCACCGTCCAGTCCGTGTCCAATAAAATCAACGTATTTTATCATCAGTACACATGCAACTAAGACATTTGTCCAGTTTTTTATTTTGTAGTTGAAATATTGGGAGGTGTGTCTTGCCTTATCCTGAGACGTCGGCCTCATGATTGCCACTCTGTTGTACTGTCTCCTCAGTAATGCCAGCAGTGCGTCCATACGCCCCTGAGGTTTAACAAACAAACTTAGGTTTAAGATATGTGGATCTACAAAGTGACTGATGTTAAATAAGATCATCCTACCTTGATGGGAGTGTACCATTTGGACTGGGATGGGGGGTTGTAGACAGGAGGCGGTCTCGGTGGGGGTCGAGGAATGATGGGCTCCTCCACTTCCTCCGGCATCGTAACTACAGCATTTTTAGCTTTTTCTAGTCGCGATCCCTCCTCTGTGGATCCTTTCCCCCCCCATCGCACCTACAGGAAGTGGAAAAACATATCGAGACACTGAAAAAAATGTCCACCTAAGCAAGTTTTAAAGGGGCAATATTATGTGTTACTCAGGCATATATTTAAATACTATACCATAATAAAGTATCTATGGGGCGGGGGGGGGGGGGTTTGAGACTGGTTTACTAAATCACTTAATTTCACTCAAATTTTTCTTACCAAGAATCTTACCAAGTGCAATTGTCTTACTCCACTGGCAGATTTTGTTTTACTTAATTTGAGTCAAATTTCCAGGCTAACAAGACATAAAATCTTATGTGTTCTGCTAACCAGATTATTAATCTTACACATTATGTCAGGGCTATTCAACAAAATTGCTCCAGGGGCCACAGTTACTGCAGCTAAAGTGCCGAACATCCAGCAATTACAATCATTATAGGAATAAACCAAGTATTACAAATATTTGTTACCTTTGAAACAGTTTGTTAAATTTTTATTTAATCAGAAATCCAACATACAGAACCCTATGTATTAAAAGTAGTGATAATAAAAAAATATCAAAATTAAAACTAACACACATATTTCAAATTTAAACCAATTTTATTTTCACTTCCATTGTTTTATCATCAACTGCTTGTAGTTTTAACTGTCTTGTTCATGGAAATGGGTTTTACCAGCTTGTAGCCAAGATCCTGACATTTCTGTAGAAACCAAACATGTCTAACAGAAGAACTTACAGTAATTAAAGTAGAAATCTGGGGCTTAGGGGATGAATGAAGCAACTGGCGGGCCGGACTTTGGTCACTCGTGGGCTGGATGTGGCCTGTAGGCCGCCAGTTGAATAGCCCTGCATTATGTTTTTGTTTAGTAAATCAGTCTGAAAAAAATATCAAAAAGACTTTTTTTTTCTTTAGTTGGAAATAAAATTTTAAAACTTGGTTAGATGGAGAGTTTTTTTTTTTTTTTTTTTGCAGTGCACTGATTTAAGACAAATATTTCAAAACATGAATAAACTTATAAATACTGAGACCTTCTTTTAATTTTACCTCCATGCGTTTGATTCCTCCAGGACCCCTCCCTCCATAGTAGGAGGCATCCACTGTTGGCCACTTGTGTTTGGGCAAAGGCTCTTCCTCTGGCTCCTAAAGAATAAACATAATCCCACAGTCAAGGCTAGTGTATGCTAATTCTGGACAGTTAAGTTAATAAAGTTAAGTAATGTTTCAAACTCTAATTTTGAGTCTGATTTGCAACAGTGACACGTTCCTCAGGCTGGAACATAAAACATCGAACATGTAACACTGAAATGTAAAGAATGCTGGTTTCTCACTCGAACGCCACAAATAAAAATCTGCCAAAACATCTTCTGCCTCCCTCCCAAGCTCCACCGACGCTCCTTCTGCGTTCACCCAGATTTAGATTTTTTTCTCTCAATCATCCCTGCCAACGTGGCAGCGAGCTGAGGATTCTGACCTTCAGAAAACACGTTGTGGAACGATCCAAGTTCTACTCACAGTGACTGGAGGTGGAGGAGGCGGGCGAGAAGGGGGCGGGTCTCTGATGACCTGCGTGAAACAAACATATTTACAGAATAAGAATAAAAAAAGAATTTCTAGCTTCGAATGGCTTTGTGTAAGTTTTACTTTTAAGAGTTTATACAACCGTGATGACCTCTAATAATAATATTATTAAAAATAATAATAAAGAAGAAGAAGAAAAGAAGGATTTCTCTATAAATTGGAAAAAAAACTGGATGAGCGGCATTGTTAAAGATAAAGCAGTAGTTTAGATCTTTTAAAGTGGGGTCCTGTGGAGAGGTTATGACCATATAACATCCTACCTGTTGTAGATAGCACTTCAAACAAGCTCAGTTTGGAGAAACTGCTAACAGCTAACAGCTAATAACTACTGCTGTTTTAAACCGTTGGTCCACTTTTATCTTGGACCTGCTCAGACTAGCTAAAGCTCATCATTATCATCTAAATTTAATCATATTTCTCCAAACTCAGGTTGTTCAAAGAGCTGTCTACAACAGGTAAGACGTTATTTGTTAATAATCTATCCCCAAAAGTTCACTTCAAAATATCTTAGCTGCCCCTTTAAGAGTTTTTGATTTTAAATAAGAGGAACTAAGAAAAGCTTGTAGGCTAATACATGAAGCCCAAACTTACCACAGTGCAGCAAAGGGGCCAGAACCACCAGAGTAAAACCAGAGCCAGTAAGAGCAGCAGAGCCAGCAGCAGCCACAGCACCCAGGTCCCATCTGACTGCAACACACAAGACTCACTGTGAGGTAAATATAGCATAAATAAAATGATTTTCTTTTATCAAATGTATGACTTTAAAAAACTTTAAAAAGTTGGCAAAAGTCTGTATTCTGACACCAAGAATGCAGAACCCCCCC
>JAUBOC010000037.1:18182721-18193145 GCA_032275365.1 Anablepsoides cearensis | reverse complement strand
TAGATAGATAGATAGATAGATAGATAGATAGATAGATAGATAGATAGATAGATAGATAGATAGATAGATAGATATTCATGTACCTGTTCTCTCTGGAAGATATCCTGCAGGTGTTTCAGGCCCACACTCTTTAAGAACTGGTTTATGGTCATGTCAAGCAGAGCTGCAGATAGACACACATCACAAACTGTTACATAATCCAACATTAGATTTTAGTCACAAGTGGACACTTGTATGTGTATTCATACTTTCACCCTCCTTCCTGTCAGACCCAGTTGCTCCGTCGGCTGTGCCAGAGGCTCCGCCCACTGTGATGTCATTGAGGATGGTGTTCAGGTTGTCTATGCTGCTGGCTGCTGATAGGCAGGAAGGAGACGGAGTGGGCGAGATGACTACACCCCCCGATGCACCTGTACTCACCACGCTTGCACTCACCTGTGAGAAAGAGATGCATTGATATTTTCCATTGGAGATAAAATGACAATGAAACTTCAGAAAAAAAAAAAACTTTTTACAGAGCAAACATTTAAAGTAAATTGATGTTTCAGCTGAAGTGCCTGCTGCTTTCATCTCCTGCTGAGCTGCTGATTTGACTGATTGCAGGACTAATAAGTGAGTCGACAGCTCAGCTGCTTTCATCTCCAACACTTCTGCTCATCTCTTACACGTTCAGGTGTCTGATTAGTTTTCAGCTTGGCAGCTTTCACAATGTGAATGCAAACTCACCAGTGAACTGCCTCGAGTGTTTAAGCTCCAAACTGAAACTTCAAATCTGTTCTGCTTTCAGTTCTGACGCTTTAACTCTCTGCTTTATTTACTCCAGATTTGGTTCTTAGCTCAGAAGATCCTGTTTGAACTATCCTCAGGGATCTTTTCTTTACGTATTGTGGAACATGGACAGTATACGTGCACGTTGCGAGTGAACAGATTTGGAACAATAACTGTCCTATCAGCCGGCACATACGCTGACTGTCCCTCTCAGATCAAATGAGGAGACTAGCATTTTATCACCTCGACTATTTTCACTCATGATAGTTTATCTGTGATTTAAAATGAGATCTCCTCCAGCCGGCCAACATGATATGATACATATTGCAATACTGTAAGCATGGCGATATATATTGTGATACATTGCCACTTTTTCTCCAAAAATTCTAATTTAAAAAAAACTCAGTATGTTGTATATGCATTCTAAGATTCATATTTCTTATTTCATTCATGTTAACAAAGGTTAGGCCAAAGATATGATTAAATACCTTGAAAATATATTTGTGACAGGTTTTAGATTGGTAATATTAATTTATAATAATAATATGGTCACCCACCACACTAACATTAGCCTATACATCTTGTGCTGAAGTTTAGTAAAAAGTTTACTGTCACGGGGCATCTTTAATTTAAGGGGAGAGTATGAGTAGACCAGTCGTTTCAATGCTCTCAGTGTTTTGGCTATTGCATTTGGCCATTTCAGTGCTGTCCTTTAGGGATCTAGATAAAAGCCTACCTAGCTACCGTATTTTGATCGCTCTGATAGCAGACTGCAGTCAGAGAATGAGCGACGCTTCAATTTGGCTTAAAATACAGGACATTCTGTCTAATACAGACACACAATCTGTAATTTATATTTCAGATTTGATCATTAAGTGCATTACATTTTACATAATATCTTGTTTCACATATAAACAATTTTGCTTATTAAAATCCCCAAATGGCCTGTTTTTATTGGCAGAATAATACAGTACATTAGTCGATATTTACAATGAACTAAACTGACTGAACTGAGAGAACAATGAGGTTTTTAAAAGAAAAAAAAATAATAATTTAAATTTAAACAGAGACATTACTCTGCCTAAGTAGTAGTTTCTGTCGGGTAATTGTTAAAAAAAAAGTTATAAAAGTTTTCAGATGTCTTTCTGCCTGCTCCTCTCTGCTCCCGCCTTCTTCTTCGATCCACCTTTATGCTAATGTTCAGCTAACGTTAGCATCCTTTATGCAGTCGACTCGTCTCTGTATCTCTCAGGTGGAGGAATCAGTAAAAATCCTTCTACCAGTTTTTCTTCTCCGAGAGCTGGTTTTACAAAATCTGCCTGCCAGCTTTGATATTGTTTCCAGTTCTTTTTCAGATTTGTTCTAACAAATAAATTCATTCTGGTGGATCTGAATCAAAGTTTTGCCGATATCCAAGTCCTGCCCCCACCTGATTTCTTTTTTTTTTTCTTCCCCCCACCTGATTTCTGATTGGTGAGACTGAATTTTATTTATTTATATTTGGAGATAAGTCACAAGGTTGGAATACTATCGGCTCTGGGGACAGTTGGCAACTCTATCTCAGCTTTAAAGGTGTCTAATCCACTTAAATTCAGCCATCGGTACTCAGTGCTAATGTTTACTCGCAATGCTAATGTTGGAGCTAGCATTATACTTAGGTGTGGAGGAGCTAAATGGCTGGATGACTGCTGCCAACTAGCAGTGGGAGGCTAATATACAACACAAAGATGAACATCTGGCATGAAAGTTTACATTTTAAGCCTTAATTAAACATTGAAACAATGCTTTAGAGAATCAACACAGTATGGGGAAATGAAATATGATATTTTGATTTTTGTTCATTAATATGTCCCCTTGGGGTTGTGCCCCACAGTTTGATGTATATGGTGTATGGAAACTCACCACAGTGGCCTGTGGCTTCAAACAGCTTGGCAGGGCGTCTGGTGGCATGGCGTCAATCAGCAGTGCTCTGATGTCATCAGCCTGAAAAATAGACAAGTATAATGTGAAAAATAATAAGAACAGATGTGTGTTTATGCAAGGCTTTTAAATTTTTAACAAAAAACATGTAACAAATGAGGATTATGAGGCGTCATTAGTGCTCAGGGAGTGAGCTATATTTCTCTTCCACCATCTCCACATCTAGACTCCCCTGATAGTCCTCCAATCTGTTAATACTTCTCTATAATCATCAAAACATTAGTTTAAGCTGGCTGTACTTCCCAAGCTGTGACTCACAAGCACGAGGGTCCCAGTGGGAGGAATTTATGACAGAATCTGAGAGCGCTCTGCAAGACAGTGTCTCATTACCGTTGCCAAATCCAGCGGCGTCTGTCCCTCCTGGTTCTTCATGGTGGGGTCAGCTCCATGGGCCAACAGCAGAGCGCAGAGCTGAGTCCGTCCTTTCTGCGCCGCTTCGTGGAGCGGAGTAAAAGCCCACTTATCCGTGGCGTTGACGCACGTGTTGTACTTGATCAGCAGGGCGGCTATGTCCACATGCTGGATACAGGCGTCGGGGCACAGATGAGTAGACATGTCTCAGCATCACAACACAAAACATCTTGTTTTTGAGAAACAGCAGGAGATCCCCCTGATGTGTTTGTGTTTCCACGAAGCAGAAGTCATAAAGCTTTCATGCAACATGTGTTTCATGACTCTTTTAGTAGAACCACGCTGACAAAATATGAACATAGGAGTATGGATGAAAGAAAAAAAAAAAATCACAAACGTGCACTGTTTTTCCAAGAATCTAGGTCTAAGAGTGATGATAATTCTCATTAGGAATACTGGATAGAAAGAACTAAAATCCTTAGAGGTTAATTTCAGATATAAAACAGAACATCAAAATTAGAAGGTATACGTGGGATTGTTTAACAAAAAAAGTTGCTCTGCTTAACTGCAAGAATATGATAGTTATTTTTAAAGGGGGTATTACGCAAAATTGACTTTTTCGAACATTATATCATGTAAGATTATATCATGAGATTGGACTGAGGTAGTTTTGGTGTCAGACTGTAGGATGTATTAGTGTGTAGTTGGATGTGATTGTCTCTGGATGTGAATATATACCTCAAAATTTAGTATTAGAATAATATTATGTATTATTTTACATGTGTAAATTTTGTTTGTTTTGTTTTTCATCACAAACTGATAAAACTCTAAAAACCAGATGAAGTGGTGAATAGAGGTAGGATTTTCCTACCCCTTTCCAGACATGTTAATGGGATTTATGTTCATGAGAGTGTATGTATTTGGGTAGGTGTACACAGATAGGTGTGTGCACATCGGGTGTATATTTATTTTATAAGTTTATTTATTTGTGTATAATTACTCTGAGTGGTTTCATTTTTTGTAGGTATGTGAAAGGGTATATTGAGATATATAGATTTAGAATATGCTTTATGTAATGAATTTGACATGTCTGCAATAAAATCATAAATGATAATGTGATTCCCTCATCAATAACATATCCAGTGTGTTGTGTTGACTAATTCATGCATGTTTAAGAAATCCTTCAATCTCCTGTGGTAGCCATGTGGAGCCTGAAGCATTGTTGTGAAGTCAGAAATGGTAGTTGGTTCTTTAAGAGACAGAGGTCAATTTCAAGGCCTTTAGATATGCTACGATACAAACTCAAATTTATTTAAATATTTACAGCATTATCATAACAACTAATTACTTGATTGTGGTATAAAATGTAATTATGTGCATTAAAAAATACATAATACCGCCCCTTTATAAGTTAAAAGAATTTCCTTTTTGGTGCATAAAATGCTCGTGAACTAAAATAGTAGGTGAAATATTTTTTATTACAATTTATTGTTAAACTTCAGATTACAGAAACAGAAACTGGCAAAATAGCTTTTATAAAGATGAAACAATTATTTTATTTTTTTATTGATTATATGAGCTGCTACTTTTAAAGAAACAGACTGTACCTTAAGATAAAATAAACAGCTGTAACTTGATGGTAAAGCAGGTGACAAATGGGTGCATTTGATTCTTACCCCGTATGAAGCAGCATTGTGTAAAGGAATCAGGCCTCCTTTGTCCTGAGCGTTCACATCGGCTCCATGTTCCAGCAAATATTCTGCCACCTCCAAGTTGTTATATCCAGCTAGAGATCACAGCAGGGGTTCAGATGTATGAAGAGACAGGAAGGAGACGGTGAGGAGAAACAACAGTCAGGTGAAGAGAAATGAAGAAACATTACTAAAGGAGGATATAATTTCAGCCTGAACGAGCTGCCATGTGACAGAATATATCTTTTCTTTTTAAAAGAAAATGCATCAAGTGCAGACGGTGTGTGGGTGTTTAACAGGTCAGGTCTACTGAATGTAAGAAAGATCAAATTTGCAAAGTGCTTTTCAGTGGTTTGTAAACAGTCAGTCAAACTGAAAAACTATTTAGAATAAAATCACACTTAATGGTCGTAAAAAAAATTAAAAAAATAATGTTCAAAAAGCTCTGTGTGAAAAATAACTTCATAACCGGGAAAATAAGAAGAAAACAATTAATGAAGTGAAAAAAAAAAACAATAACTCCAGATTAATTTCCATCTCATCATAAAAAAGTCATCCAGTGAATAAATTTAAATTGATCTGAATGATGATCATTATTTCTAAAATGTATTAGCAGTGCACAGATGTGAACTCATTTAAAAACTTTAATGAAAAAAAGAACCTTAACTTTTAAAATTTTTCTCAGAAATTATTCCAATAATATGATTTGGAGACCACTTTAAGCTAATATAATGATAATGATCATTTTTCTGTAGTTTGCATGCAGAGACAATTCATCATTTTGTATACCATTATGCATTTGTCTGTGTCTGTTTAAACCTGTGAGGTGCTACAGAAGAACAGTGTACCTCTTATCTCTGCTACTGATGTCACACTGATTGCGGATCCTGAACACATACATAACGGAGAGCTCGTGTACCCTTGAGGACAGAAAGATTATCTCTGCTCCAAGACTTTCAAACTGCTTAATGCTTGTGTAAGACTCCAAGGCTGTTTTAGGTCAACCATCTTTTTCTTTTTTTTGTGAGCATAATAGATAAGCAGATTTGAAACATGTGGTAATTGAGGACATGCTTCTAAATAAATTCTGGTATTTGCCATTAATATTTGAAGTGGAAGCGTACAACAGGCCAAAGGCCCAAATCATCTCAGCCCACATGCTGTCAGCAAAGAAAACAAAAAGTTGAATGAAAAAAGATTATTTTAAATTATTATTTTTTTAAAGAAACACAAATTAAAGTTGAATGATTAGATAATTATATATAGCTGAACAATAGAGCTTTTTTTCCCTCACAGATCAAATGGTGGAGTTATTAAGCTTGGTGATGCGTCACGGCAGCTGCTTTACAATCAGCATTATTACTCAGACTGTTTCAAGCTGTTAAACACAAACTATCCAACTAATAAATACACTTGTTTTATTTATATTAACATTATCAGTAAAAGCTGTGGCAGATCAGTTACGCCACAGATTGCTTCCAATCCTTTATTCTGGCTTTGTGTCAAATGTTTTACTAATGAAGACGACCGATTCAGAGGTACAGAAACATCAAAGGCTGGAGAGGTGCTTGTTTTGTTCCTCTATCTGATTCTTAATGTGTTTCCTATTAAAATTCTGTGCAAAACAGTGACGAGAATTATAATTGAATAATAATCGACACCTTTCTTCTGTGAGCTATAGCAGCCCTGCAGTTCATCAAAATAACAACTTTTTTTCAAAACATTAGGTAAAACTTATGAAAATATTGTGCACTTAGATAAAAAAAAGGTTGTTGAATTAAAAGACCAATATTACTGTACCGTAACTAGAAAATTTGCATTTCCTGCAAAAATGCAGCGTGAATGCTTAATGCTAAAAGATTTTTACAGAAAGCTGAAAGAAGGACAACGAATATGAAAAATTAGCAAAAAAAATAGCTAGTTCAAAACAGTTGCAAGCCCAACCTAAAGCAGCTAAAATTAGTAGAAATAGCTAAAAATGGGATCTGAAAAAGCTGGAATTAACCCAAAGAGACAGATACAGCACGCACGGTGAATTAAGCAGTAAGAAGCTGAAATTATCACAAAAGGTAATTTAGTTAAAAAAAAGTTAAATTAGCTGAAAATAACTAAAATTACAGAAAATAGCTAAAATTAGCAGACAGCAGCTGAAAGAACCATTAAAAGCTTAAATTGAATTAAAAAAGCACAAAAAGGGTTAAAATCAACAGAAGAGTAGTCAAAAGGAGCAGGAAACATAGCTGAAAAAGCAGAGAAAAGCTAATAATGGCAAAAAAGAGGCCAAAGAACGCAGGTTTTTATAACAATGAGGAAAAAAAGGTTAAATATAAATTGCTAAATAAATTGTTAAGTATAACTTACTATAGTACCAAAAATCATAGCTGCAATTTTTTGAAGGAGCTGAATTTTTTGATAAATAAATTGTTCAAATAGCACAAAATTTGCAGAATAAGATATGTGCCAAAAACAAATAATCTCAGTAGTGTGAATACTTATCAAGTATTCACTATTAGGGCTGGGAGCTGTGGCTGAAAAATGTATTACAATCAATCTGCTTCATTTCAATGGATCATTGATTAGTTTATTATTATTAATATTTTTTTGCCTATTTAAAGTAAGGACCAGGAGAAAAAAAGGCTGATTAATACAATCAAACTGGTGATGTGACCTCTCCCTCAGAATGCTGTGCAGTTCTGGATCAGAGTTCAGTGAAATTATCAACATTCTATCAGACATATTTTTTATTATTTTGATCATGTGTCTATCATGATATAAGTTGTTATTGTTTTCTTACTTCGCACTAACTGTAATGTATGCTAATAAAATAATACCATCAGTGGATCCAAACACTGGGGAACTTTGATTTCACATTGATGTTAATACATTAGATTTTTTTATAAAACTGTCATAGGCAGGTTGAATAAATATCTCATCTCATGGTTTTAAAGGTCAGTCAGTCGAACAACATACTGTTTTTATCCTCAAGACTTTAGTTGTCTAGATGCGTTAGCGTTCGTGTTCTTGGCACGGTGCAGCACCAGAAAATCAAAGGGCGGTTTTTACAGACAAACTGGTGGCTGAGTGATCGGCACTAAAAACAAACTGTGGGATACCTTCCTGCCAGAGGACGTTTTCTCCCAGACTAGTAAAACAAAAACAAAAACACATTGAAGGGCTTTACCTTGTTTTATTTTTTTACTTCAATCTGTGTATAAAGGATTTATAAAGTTTAGAGCAATTTTAATAAACAATTATTTTATGTATATATAAATGTTTATTAAAAATGGCACTGCATAAAGCAAAGGGCTTCATTATAATAACATTTAAGGAAAATCTATGCATCTCTAATAAAAATGCATGGCATTTTCCTATTTTCAAAACCAATTTTATTTACTCTGAGCCAAAAGGTCCTCTGAAGTTTTTTTTTTCTTGAGACTACTGTTCATATTTTATTTATATTCTGATTTTACAGAAAATTCAAATAAATAAAGTGAAAATATATGTTTTTTTTTATTATTCAGATTGATGGTGCAATAAAACCATTGTTTAAAAATTCCCCGAAACACTTACATGTCTAAAACTTTATCATTAATCAAAGTGTGAACGTGCGTCGTCGTTTTGCTACATTACCTGCCAGGTGCAGCGGAGTGGAGTTGCGTCCCTGGGTGTCCCGGCAGTTAATGTTGTCGGGGCTGCACAGCTTCTGCACCCTGGCCAGGCAGCCTTTCTTAGCAGCGTCCAGCAGAGCAGCGTCTCCTCTCAGCAGGTCCTGGATGTCCGTGTCCCCGTCCTTCACCAGGTCCAGGGGCGTGTTCCCGTCTCGGTTCTTCTTGGTTGGGTCTGCGCCGTGCTATGGGATGATAAATGGAAATACGTAGCAGAGAGGTGAGGAAAAGACACCTGGTGAAGTAGAACCACAAACCTCAGGGATGATGGCAAAGCAGGCATCACTCAGCTGTCTCACAGGTAGTGAGTTTAACTTGTCGTTTCAGTGTAAGCTTTGAAAGGTGCTCATTAAAATTGGATGTTATGGGAGCACTCCCCTGGGTCTCTGCTGGTGGCCTGGAACTGTCCGTTATCTGTCTCACATGATTGGATTCAGAATCGTTTTGATCCTGAGGCCAGCGGGAGTTTTCTGCTTGGCTTCTCGATCTTTATATCGTTTGTGTTTGGTGTTGTAATTACACTGGTATTGTTATTTATTATCCACCCAGGAAAACGACAAAAAATGGTGACATTTGCATGTAATATCGTAGAGATTAACGAAACAGTGCTGAACGTTTGGTAATTATTTAAAACCGTGACTGCTGTCACTTCAGTTTTATGCAAGTAAGGCTGATTCAACAAAAAGCCAATTTAAATTCCGAATCCATTTAGATGCTTATTAGAAAAAAACGAGTTTCCCCAGAAGTGTTAGGATTCAGGAAACAAAAGCAGCAGGGTTTTATTCTGAGGGCGAGTCCAGAACAAAGCTGGCAAAAAGCAAAGAATAAAAAGAAAAATCTGAGGAGCAGGAACACACGAACAAACAGTCCTATCCTGAGGCCTTTTCACATTAAAAGTAAGGTCCAGGAAACACAATCTTACTTCTTTGATTTAAGGTGATGCCCTGACAACACAAAAGTCACCTTTGAATGATTACAATCCAACCAAGATTTAACATTATAGGAATTTCCAACCTTAAAAAAAAATAAAACCTCCATATTCTTTGGATAATCGATCATCACGACTGTGCTTCTAACCCTTGGCTTGTGACCTGTTATTGCAGGAGCTGAGCCAAATATCACATCGATGAAAGCGTCGCCTGAGGGAGCTGCTCTGTCTCTGAACTCCAGAGTTGGTTTGAAGGAAAACACGTCATCTGCTAAACTATATGTAAAAAAAAAAATCACTAAGCCTAATGTTTGACAAAGAACACCTAGTTCTGTGACAGTGAACAGAACAAAAGAAAAACTGCTTTTAATATCTGCAAAGAGCAAACAACTACTTGCCTCATGAAAACCTCCTGCTGAGTTAAGGATGTTCTGTTTGTTGAAGACGAACAAATATGCTGAAGCAGATGGTGTTTTTTGACACACGTAGATACATTATAGTGGAGTCTCAGAAAAAAAAACTAAAAAAAAGAAAGAAGTACATTACGGTGCTTATCTCGTATCAACAGAGGAAACAATAGAATCCAGTGTTTCTAACCAGAGGAACAGCTTCTTTAGATTGAAACAATTTTGATGTCTTGAGATGGACTAACCATGAAAACTGCAGTGAGATATTCACTGCCTGGCCAAACAAAACATTTGCTATAAACAAAAGGTCAAACTCTCTAATATTTTGTTGGACCGCCTTTAGCTTCGATTACGACACACATTCTCTGTGGCGTTGTTTCAATAAGCTTCCTACACCTGACCAACTGCAGCAACCTTAGATCATAGCACGGCTTGTACAGTAAGCATTAGACATGATGGGAGCATCCTCCAAGAAGATGAGTCCCCAACCTTCTAGTTTTTAATAACGCTTTGGACGGTTCTTAACTTAATTTTAGTAGTTCTCTTTCATAGCATTTGTTTCGTGTCTCACTATGGGGAACGCCTCCTGCGTGACCTCATCAGAAGCTTAAATTTCATTACGCCAGCCCTGATT
>JAUBOC010000037.1:18150746-18161322 GCA_032275365.1 Anablepsoides cearensis | reverse complement strand
TTCACTTTTTAAATGGAATTACTGAAATAAATCTACTTTTTCATGATATTCTAATTTTATGACCAGCACCTGTATACGACTACGAGGGGAAGATTCTTTACATAACTTAAAAACATATGGCTACTTGAAGATGACTGAGCTCAGAAATTTGATGTACAATCAATATCAGAATTGATGAGTAGTTTTTGGACAGACTGTTTCTACACAAACCCTAACCTGCAAAAAAGTGGAGGATTGTGTATTTTATGCTTTTGTTGATACAGTCGAGACAAACAGATGCTATCTGACAAAATGGTGCAGAATATTCCCTAAACTAACTTTATGTATTGTGTAAGAAACAGGAAATTGAGGATTTGAAGCTTAAGTAATTTGTGCAACATTCAGTAATATGATTTGGGCAAATCCTTTGGCAACGCATTTGTGTGTGTGAAGGGGGGGGGGGTCTAAGCTAAATCTGTAATTTTGTCTTCTTTCTTAAATGCATCAACTGCGCCTCAGAGAACAGTTTTCTGTAGGCCTCATTCGTATACAATTAAAAAACTGTCTTCTCTTTAGAAATTAAAATATTCTAGCTTTCAATTTTGTACTTCCTGACATGAAGGAAAACACAAGAAAAATCCAGGCAAAAGTATATATGTGAATGAAAAAAACAACCTGATTACTCAGTGATAGAAGTTCGCTGTTCATTTCCTTTTCTAATTTAGAATAATCAAGTAGCCAAAGGTCCTGAACAGCATTTTTGTACTGTGGAAGCTCTTACCTGCTTGCATCGGTATTGTAATTATTCTGTTTCACAAACACCGGACTGATGTTAACTGATGTTAACTGTTGCCTCACAACCAGGCTTACTTTCTAATAACATGCAAACTCAAGGAGGGATTGACTCCTTGAGTTTGCATGTTTTTAGAAAATAAGCCTATTCTTGCAAAAAAAAAATAAAAAATTGGAACAGCATTAGCATTAGGAATGAACTTAAAGCACATGATAAAACTACTGTTTCCTAATTCTGGTCCTGATGATGCCCCCTGCTCTGTTTATTCTAGATGGCTTCCTGCTTCAACAGACATGATTCAAATAAATGAAACAGCTCGTTATCAAGCTCTACAGAGGCCCGATAATGACCCGTTTATTTGAATCAGGTGAGCTTGAGCAGGCACACATAAAACATGTCAGTTAAACAATTAATTGCTCAACCTTACCTAAGCATAAAATGCTCGCTCGGTTTTGTCTGCTTACTTTCTGTTTTGTTTGCAAAGCATGTCCTTTTGTCAATTTTGTGCACAAGTAAGTTTTCTTTTTAAGACCAAAAGCTCTCTGCAGTAAACACTTGTGCTCAGAATCAGAGTGCAACTCAGAGATGAAGAAAAGGGAAAAAAGACGAATACAGCTTTTTATCTAAATAAAGTCTAATTAAAATCAATTTCTAGAATTCTAAAAAAAATGTTTTTAGTGATTGTCATTGGTGTCCTCACATGACTTATGTGGCAAATTGTATTAAGTGGACAAATATGTATAAATGTTTTCATTTAATTTGAGCAGTTATTACTGCGGCATATTTAAAGTAGATATATTGTGCTTTTAAATCTTTCCTTTTCATGTTTAAATCATTCAGTCACTTTATAAAGTGCAACTGCAATGCTTTGGTCTCAATTCCTCCTTATTCTAACTTTACCAGCTCCTCTTTCACCACTTTTCTTGCTGTGGGACTCAAAGCAACTGGTTTTGTTACTGTTGCTTTAAAATGCATCAAGCCCCGCCCTCCCTCCTGCTTCCCGACCGGTCCACTCCGGTTTGAGAGTGGCACTTTTTACCATGCAGAAACGTTTTATTTACAATTTAATGAAAATATGTCAACAAGGGAAGACTTGTCCATCCAACCTCACATGTTGGAGCCAAAGTTTGACCCAGAACCAGAGGAGAGTTAAGACAAGGAAATTGGTAATTTGGTAAATCCAGACCTTATATGCCAATTCAGTCGCAGATAATTGGACGTAATAGTTCAGGAAACATCATAGAAAACAGAGAAAACTGAATGGGTTGAAAAATATGACCCAAACAGAATATAAAGATATATTTGCAGCACCAGGAGAGACTAAATTTTAGTTTTCTGCAATCCTACAGACTCTAAGTCAGGAGTGTCAAGCTCCAGTCCTCGAGGGCCACAATCCTGCGTGTTATAGAGGTTTTCCTGCTCCAACACACCTGATTTTGATGGCTGGGTGATTAACAGGCGTCTGCCCAATTTGAAGAGTTAACTCAATCACTAAATCAGGTGTGTTGGACCTGGAAAACCTCTAAAACATGCAGGATTGTGGCCCTTGAGGACTGGAATTTGACACTCCTGCTCTAAGTAAACAACAAAAGGTATTTAAAAGCTAAAAAATTCAGATTTTTCACGATATGTTCCCTTTATAACAGGTAGGGTTTGCATATCTGCAGGAAGAAAATCCTAAACAACGTTTTACACAGGATATCTGATTTGTGAAAGCAAAGAAACAATCTTTGGTCACTGGTCACGTTAGTTATGATGTACCTCACTGTTTCATTCAAACATGCCTGTGAAAGCCACAGACCTAAATCATCCTTTGCATATGAATAAACAGTACATAAAGTACAAAAGTTTGCACAAGAGACATTGCTCTCAGATCAACTCGTCCTGCCTCAGGATGTGCAGTGATTATTAAATATTCAGTCTAGTTAAAAAAAGGCAAATTCAAAACAACAAAGAGGCTGTGACTGTCTGTTTTTAACACTTGTTGTTGTGCTGACACCTGTGCTGTATTAATAAGCCCTGCATGAGGAAGGAATGAAATAAATTTGTTGTGCGAAAAATAAAAGTGTAAGTTGGTGTTTATAAGCAGTAGTTGGAGGAAAAGAAGGGAATGAGACAGGGTTGAGCAGGTCAAACATTCAAAAGAAGAATCAAATATTTACTGACAAACACAAAGAGGGTTTTGTTTCAAATGCCCATCTGGGTCCTGTCATTATAGTAATTCAAACTAGTATGCCATGGGAGTGCTGGTTGTATAAAACAAGCTGAATTAAATTTCCAATTAAACTGCTTACACAAGTCAACATTACACTCCTGAGATTTTTAATGACCGTGCATTTTATTTGCTATGAAAACCTCATGATCTTTTACTCCACCTGATGGAATAATGTTTTACTTCTCTGCTGCCTCCCAGATCACCAAGCTTTAACAGAGTTGACATTTTTTCCCATCTTAGGAGGAGAAACGGAGGACGTAGTGTCATAGATTTTTCTCGCTGGGACATGCTTTATTGACCCAAATGAACTGAGCGAAACAAGCGCTGTGCAGTGCGCTCCTTTTGTTCAACACAAGGCAAACATGCTGCCTTGTGTTGAACAAAAGAAGTGGGCTGATGATATTGATTTATAAATTAGCTGAAGATCAAATTAAATCAAAATCCCAGCCATTTTTTATGGAAAGCAGCGCACATCTGAAAGGCTATTATAACTAAATGTAAACACACATGTTAAAACACAATGCAAATAGTTTTATATATTTTTAGATCTTAGGGTAGGTTTCATTTATAGGCACTCATTTATTTCAGCTTTTACTGCATTGAATTTTGTAATAAACATGCAGCTTTATCTGTTTTCTATTAAGGGTAACATTTTTCAATTACACACTGATTTTTGTACCCAATTTTCATTCTTACTAAGCACAAGTCACACAATAATTTCTGCACAAGTAGTAACTTCCCAGGACGTAATGAGATGAAACTAAACTGGCAGGAAAACGTATTAGATGCACTCTGCATGATTGCTCTCAGTCAGTGCATTTAAAGAGCAGCATAAATGACGACTGCGCAGAGAAGGTCATTTCAGAATCAGTCAGAGTGCAATTTTTATTTTCTGGGTATGGTTGCATTAATCTACTCACGGTTCATTAAGTTTTGCCATTCTGAAATGATCTCTTGTGTCCCTTGCTCCGCTAAAAGAATTTAAATTGCCTGGCTTTCCCTCGGGGTATCGCGATCCCAACAGACCACCTGGACGGACACCAGATAGATGATGCTCTCCGTCAAATGAAAACTGAAGCAACACGAGGAACAGAAACTGCAGGTGAGCATCATCAACACTAAAGTAGCCTGAATTAGAGGGAATGGAAGCCTTTTCTGATCCCAGCATGAGGCATTTATATGACAGGTAACACATATAAAGGGTATAAAGCTTCCCTTGGGTTGTTGATTGAACCCTGCTTTAGTGTCTGGTGAAAGTTCTCTTTAAATAAAGAACTAGCATGTCTTGAAGTTAGGGCTGGGCGATATGGCCAAAAAGTTAAATCTCTGATTTTTTTCATCCCAGATTCGATTTTCGATTTTAATCGATTTTGCTTCCCACTTAACAGAGTGCCTCTATCGAGTGCTGAAACAAATTAGTTGTTCTGCTTTTTGTAGCAAGAGCTTTCAAACACATTTAGCAGTAAGGTGTTTGTTGCTCCAAGTCCGAGTTTGTGAAACCAAACCAGTTCCCGAAAACTGAAGAAACTGTGCCTTTTTTGAGAAGTAGCTCCTGTTTTCTAGCTGCCATGTTGTCATGTCGTGTACCAAGCATCTTAAAGGACAGGTGGGGTGACCTCTGAACTACAGAAGCCCCAAAGAGTTCACTGGTGGGAAAAAAAATCTTGATTTTCCCAAATTTAAATCTTTATAAATGGCAAATTCGAATTAATCGATTAAATCGATTAATTGCCCAGCCCTACTTGAAGTCAAATTTCAGTTTTAATTCAAGCTGGCCACCCCAGCTGTCCACCACAGGCACATCTCACTAACTGTGGTAAAGCTCAGAGTTTTAAGGAAGACTCTCAGCTACTACCACATAAACTTTAATTTTGAGTAGGGGTGTAAATCCCCAACATTATCACGATACAATATTACATTGATATGTTTAGATGACGATTTGATATTTCTCTATATCACAAAGTCTGACACGATATGATTTTGATTCAATTCAATTCACAAGTCTGCAATTGATATAATGCAATATATCATCTGCCCACCTAACACAATGACTGTGTTAGATGGGCATATGATATTGATTCACACTGAGAATATCCTGTTAATATAGATCGATATTTTCATTTTGCCTCAATATAACTGAATCATGAACCACTGAAATCGATATATGGATGTAGATCGATGTATTGTTACACCCCTAATTTTGAGTATGTTATAGTCATTGCTGTGTTGAAAAAGGTCAATTACTTGTGGCAGCCATATTGAATCAGATTGGGTCCAATGGTTGTGACTCAATGGGGATCTTCACTCAGGCTATCTGTAGAACACGAGTCACGTGACGATGTCCACTCGACACTGATGGCTGTATTGTATTGGCTAAAGCTGATTAGCTTGGTGGCAATCTTGAATTGGGTAGACTCCAAAAATTAATCAGTTATAGATGCTTATTCCAGGCACGTAGTTCAATTCCATCAAGTAACGGTTACCTTCAGCTGTTAAGAAAATGTTGCATACATCAAAAATAAATGTGACTTCGCATTGTAGCCTATGTAAACGCCATGAAATTGCTTTCTGTCTTTTTAAGAACCTCTACTGTTTCTGACACTCCCACTTCAGCACATTTTCACAACAATGCAAAAGAATAAAACTTTAGAATATAATCCTAAAGGTATGCAACAGAAGTCGAAACTAACCACAAAACTATTTACAGAATGATTTTTGTTGAGTGAAGTGTCGGTGGTGCTCTGCTCAAGAAAAATCAGGTTTCTATAGATTTGTCTTTCAGACAGGTGGGAAAATAATGATGCGGCGAGCTGAGGGACTACTTCATTTGAAGCTAGAAAACACAAACCTTGTAGAGAGATGTCTGTTTTTTTCTTTCCATGTACTCATCCTGGGGACTAATCAGTGTTAAACCAGACGTGCTGTTGGGAGAAGAGCAGAGCTAAACCTCAGGCTCAGGACTTTCTACAGACACATGTGGGGATGCTGGAGCCACAGGATGATAATGCAGAGCTTTTCTCCGCAGGCCTGTGCAGTTTTTGTCATACCTGGCATTTCATTTAGCACAACCGGCATTAGTTCAAGCCCTGAAGTCTTTCTTTTGGATTCCTCGGCTGCATGAGTCTCTGACTGCACAGATGCAATGTGATTTTGTTCCATCCTCCACACGGCTTCATAACCCAGCAGAAGCCCTTCTGAGACAGACTGTCTCATCTGCCAGATTGAGTCTCCTTGCTGATTTGATTTCCTTGAGTTCAGTCGGTCTACTGTGGGTAAAAACCGATGTGGATAACATTTTTTTTCTTTAGTTTATTTTTAACCGTACTAACCAATTTGCTCCACTTCACTCTCATTTGGCTCAAGAAGAACTTTATCAAAAATATTAATTTATTCATAATTATATATAGACATGTATAGCTGCATGTATAACTGCTCATCTCAGTAAAAAGAATCAAGTTATGTACATAAAATGAATACTGAAAGAATTAGGTTCACCAATTGCATTTTTCTGGCCAATCACCAATCTTTAAAAAGTCTGACCATGATTCTGATTTTGGCCAATACTGATCTTTTAAAATAACTTACACTGTCAGGTGTTATAAGACCTTATTTTATTGAGAGACACTGAATACTTTCAAAACAATACAAACTTGCTTTAACTGGACATTAGGAAGTGCTCCCAGCAGCGCAAAAGGGGACAGTGGCTGATTATCAGACTATTGTGGAGGTTGACGAGAAGCCGATCTTTTCCAGTTATGAGCAATAATAATTAATATTCTTTTTCAAAAATAGCTATCTTTTTCCAGGCATCAGGGTTGTTTTGACCAAGCCAAATGACAAGTTACTATTCATATTTTTTAATATATGTGCTTCCTGGCAGTTTCAACCAAGCTACACATCCCCCCAGCTGCCCCCAGGTTCTTCAAACCCCACGCAAAATAGTCAATCCAACAAATCACTTCTTCCCACTAAAGTCAAACAGACCCACCATGTATTTGACAAACTCCTCCCACACACAAATAAACTCCCACTTAGTGACTGTAGAGACCCCCTTCTTGGCCATCTTGACATGGGTTGGCTCCAAAAAGTTGTAGAGATACACCCACTGATTGTTTCTGAAAAGTTTCATTAAAATCCATACAGAATCTATCATTTCTGTAAAATGAAACGAGTTAAAGTTGTTGTGACTTAGGGTGACTCCCAATTTAATCAGATGTAATTGTTCACTAAGAATGAGAGTTTCATTAAACCTTTCCAGTGGTTCATTAGATACTCTGGTAACAGACAGGCTCACAAACACACACAGAAACAGATACAAACTTTGTTATCCTTCGCCTTTTGGCAACAGGAGATAAAAATCATGCAAATACACTTGTACTACAAGCAAGCATTTCTACTCAGGGAAAAAAAACAGACATTGAAACATTATTTCCTATGGGGTTGGCAATTTTCCTGCAAAGATTTCTTTTTATTTTGCACTGAGATACACTATTATTGTTCAGCACAAGCACTCATTTATTCAGTAAAGGTTTATTGTCTCTATCTATTAATTTTAATGACTGACAGCTGAGAAAGGACACTAATGCCTGCTGGTGAGTGTTCAGATTATCTGAAACAGCCGAGGCCCACAGCTGTCAGAGCAAGCATTTGTTTTACTTCTCTGCCTGACAAAAAAAAAAACAAAAAAAACAGACACTAGTTGGTCGGTTTTGTAACCCTAATGACCCTATGAAGGTGCAGTCACACAAAAAGCTGCCAGTGATGAGCTTGTTACTGCAGTAACGTCCTTGTGTGCATGCACTTTGCTCCTACCTTGCGGCCATCGCTCGCATGGCAGTTGACGTTGAGCGGTGTAAGCAAGGCCATTAGCTTCTCCTCGTTTCCACTCCTGAAAAATGTGCATACACCAACACACATTAGACAGAAAGTAATCGCTACCATAGAGGATTAGTTAAGAAACAAGAAGAGGGAGGGGAGGGAAGGGGGGATGAGGGAAGATGTGATAAGAAGCTTGAAGCTGAAGGAAAAAGCCTGAGAATTTTTTATCTGCTGGAACAAAATGACAGAAATATATTTAGGGTATGGTTTGGAGGAAAATATAAGCCTGTTTTTTTTATTTTATTTTAATTTGGCTCTATAAGGCTCTTGGTCCGGCTGCAGAGGTGATAAAACATTGTTGTATTCCTGGTTCTAGGGTCACTGCACCAACATCGGATGGACACCAGGAAATGTTGCCAGAGAAACAGCTAATCCAACCATCATCATCTGACAGCCACAAAAGACAAAGCTGTCAGATGGGTTAAAAAGGACTATTATCCCATTCTTCTACTTGATCCCTCAAATTCTATCTGCTCCCACTCAATTCCTTTTAGTTCTGCTTTTAGGTGGGTCTTTGCCTGTCTTCGTCATTTTCAAATTATTCACATAAAAAAGACCTATATTTTTAGCTGTCTAGTACTCCCCATATTTCCCTATTTCCCTTCTCTTTCACCCCTCCATACTTCCTCTTACAATCCTTTCCCACCAATCATTGATGTCTTCTAATCCCAAACATCCTTACAGCCCTACTGATGTGATGTTGCTCGAGCTACAGCTGTTATCAAATACAAAAACAACTTTATTCTGTTTCAGACAACATCACTGTTTAATCCTCCTGCTGTCGGGTCAAAATGACCCACGTGACCTCACTGTTAATACAGAGGCATCATGGGTCATTTTGGCCCACGAACAACAGAGGGTTAAGGTCAAATAGGGGTGAAAGAAAATATTGACACACTGAAATATTGCAATGAATTTAATCAGATTTTATGCAGGTAATGCATAGTGTAGGGCTATTCAACAAAAATTGCTCCGGGGGCTACAGTTAATGCAGACCACCGGCACAGACGCCGAACATCCAGCAATTAAAGTCATTATGTAAATAAACCAAGTATTACAAAGATCTGTTAGCTTTGAAATAATCTATTTTGCTGCATTTAACCATGTAACATACAAAACCCTATGTAATAAATGTTGTGATAAGAAAATAATATCAAAAACAAAAGTAACACATTCTGACTCCTATTTAACACAAATAATATTTGGACATCTCTGACTTACCAACAAATTTACTTTCACTTTCATATTTTTATCTTCAACTGCTTGTAGTTTTAACTGTCTTAGATGTTCATAGAAATGTTTTTTATAAGCTTCTAGCCAAGATTCTGACGTTTCTGTACCAAACATGTCCATGTTTAACAAAAAAAAAAACTCTGTGAAACTGTGAGGTACATCATAATTAATATAACCAGTGACCAAAGATTGTTGCTTAGCTTTCACAAATCAGATATCCTGTCTAACATGTTTAAGATTTTCTTCCTGCAGATATGCAAACCCTACATGCTTTAAAGGGGACATATCACGCAAAAATAGTACTTATGGTAGAAAACCGGGGCCTTGGACTTAAGAGATGAATGAACCGATTGGCAGGCTGAACTTTGGTCACTTTGGCCGGCAGTTGAATAGCCTTGGCATAGTGTGATTTTTATACAGAGTTTTTAAAATTTAGAATCTTTTGGAGAAAAAAAAATGGCAATATATTGCCTTGTTTACTGTATTAAAATATATCGTGATATATCATCTCGGATGGATGGATGAATGGATGAATGGATGGATGGATGGATGGATGGATGGATGGATGGATGGATGGATGGATGGATGGATGGATGGATGATTGATGGATGGATTCAGAAGTTCATGTATGAGGATGGCACTATGTAGTTAATATAGAATGTCCCCCCGGGGCTGAAAGGTCAGTGTATCTTTTGGTCGTTGAAATTTCATTTTAGAAACAGGTATTAAAAAACAAGAAACCAGTGGTTATTTGATTTAAACTATAGAAATTAAAATAAAAAAACAAAGAGTTTCTCATTCTTTGTGTCAAAAAGAGATTAACATTTTTTTAAATGACTTGAGTTTCATTTTTTGTTTCAGATAGCAAAAAAGAAAATAACTTTAAAAAGAAATAAAAAAATCTTGTTTGTTCATATTCTATGACAGGTTGTGCCAACTTACTGTATCCCTAAAATAACCTGTTTCACCACCACAAGGGGCGCCAGCAATATCAAAGTTATTCAATAAACATCCCATTACAAGTAAAAAGTATTGATACTGACTCGTATCATATATATTTGCCAAATATTTATTTGGTATCAGATCAATATCAAAGTCATAGTATCACCCACCCCTCTGAAAGGAACGCTCTGAGGACACTAAATGACAGAAAAAAGCACAGATTTTGTCAAAACTCAGGAGGAGAAAAAACTTTCTGCTTACAGAACAACAACTGTTAAAGAGCAGCTGGGCTCTCTGTGTCCAGCTGTCCACCAGAGTCTTCGCAATCTGGGAGTTATATTCGTCTCAGACATGTCCCTGAAGAAACATGTCAATAACTTAGTCTCTACCTTCTTCTTCCAGCTTCGAAACATTTCTAGACTTCGGTCTATGCTGTCTGCCTCCGATTTGGAAATGGTCATTGTCTTGGTAAATATAAATACATTACATCGAGACCCTCATTTCTCAGGCCAATAGTTGAAACTATGTCATCCTGT
>JAUBOC010000037.1:18107220-18119195 GCA_032275365.1 Anablepsoides cearensis | reverse complement strand
ACAGGTCTCTAGTTCTTCAGAGACACCTGGACAGGTCTCCAGTCTCCATCAGGGACACAAAATAGATCCACACACCTTGAGTTACACAGTAGAGCTCCAGAAGGTTTCAAACTAAGAACTCTGGACTCAGATCATCTGCTGCTGCACACAATTCTGATCACTTATCAATAATAATTTACAATGATAAATTATTAATGATAATCATAACAAAGAGTCCTTAACTTAGGATGTAGTTTGGCAATTAAATATTTACAATGTAAATTTACTAGTATAATTGAATGTGAGTCATGTAAAAGTATGTTTTTATAAAACGCCCCCCCCCCCCAAGACCAATTTCCTAGGGGAAACTCTGTTGGTTCAACCTGTAAATAGAGCAGAGATCATAAGAATTTTTTCTCCTTCTGCTGTCTTTCATTTTATTTGATTTTTATTGTTTTGTTGTATGTGATGTTTTTTTAATGAAATGAATAAATACTATAATGAACTTTTATCTTAGATCAGTGTTTTTTTTAAGTTTTAGCTTTCAGCCTACAAAATAACAATTGTAGAAACTTGTGATGCCAGATACTGCTGGCTTGCAAACTTTGCTAATAACTGCTAAATAGGGGCACAATATAAATAAAACTGAAACTACTACTTTTACTCGTATAATTATTGCAAATTTTTGCTATAATTATGGTGAAAAAAGTTCATAGGCAATTTTTTTCCATTTAAATTGATGTCTGGAAATCATCGGAGGACCCTCACTTGGACCCCAACTTTGGAAACCACTGCTTTAGATCATAGCTGCTGTAGAACACTTTGTTTTAACAGGCCATATCTCTGCACACAACTTTGTAAAACTTTAAAGTTGCAATAATATTAAACTGCATCTGATTTAAAAAAAATGAAACCGATTTGCAAGGAATAGTATTAAAATATGTTTAAACGATCTAAAGTTTAAAGTTAATAAATGCAAATAGTGTTTGACTTAATATTAATTACTTTTTTCTAGATACTGTTTGAGATGTAGAATCCTGTTCTAAGCTCATCATATTACCAGTTGCAGCTAGATGTTTATCTGCTCTCTCCGCCCTTCAGCTCTGACTCCACAGAGGTTGATAAACATACAAATCAGCTTAAAATGTGTTTTTCTTTGGTTTTACCTGCAGCAAAATGCAGGGGTGTTGATTTACGCCCAGCCATGTCTTTAGCGTTCACATTAACGACATCTACGAGCTTCTTCACCCTCGAAACGTCTCCATTTCGACAGGCTTCAAACAGCTCCCTGAAGGCTCCGTTACCCCCGCCGCTGCTGCTGCCGCTGCTGCCCGGGTTCCCGCTACTGGAGTCGGGCGTGGAACCTGGGCTGGACTCGCTCCCCTCCGCGGTGGTCGGGGAGCTAGCGCTGCTACTACTACCGCCGCCTCCGCCGCCGCTGCTGCTGCTGCTGGACGTGAGGGCCGAAGCTGGGGAGGTGGTGGTGGGAGAGGTCGGTGCTGCCTCACCGTCAGCGACGCTTTCCATTGCTGCTCCTCCGCGGGGAAGCGGGGGGACATCTTCGGTAGTTGACGGGGGAGTGCCGGGCGGGGTGACGGGGAGAGAGGCCCCGCGGGGAGGGGAGGACAGCAGGGAACTCGACTGCTGCTGCTGCTGAGAGGGGCGACGAGGCGTCGCCATTTTCACAACACAACAGTCCCCACTAGCAACAAAACAGTGCCGACAATTTCCTGTCAGGAAAACCTAACTTCCGGTCAGGCATCACAGCTGCTGGACTCTGTCCAAAATATTTAATTTAGCGACGACTACCGTAATGACTACAGAAAAAAAAAACACATATTAGCTTAAGTGTGTCCAATATGCATGTTTATCACTGTGTCCTATTATTATTATTATTATTATTATTATTATTATTATTATTATTATTATTATTATTATTATTATTATTATTGTCGTCGTCGTCGTTGTTGTTGTTGTTGTTGTTGTTGTTGTTGTTGTTGTTGTTGTTGTTGTTGTTGTTGAGATAATAGTGGAAAAAGAAGATTTTTTTTCTGTTCAGCTTAAGGACAGTTATAGAAATGAGACCTGTTTACAATTATCAATACATTACATATACTTTATGAACAGAATAGAATAGAATAGAATAGAATAGAATAGAATAGAATAGAATAGAATATTTATGTTGTGTTTTTTTTGCATGGCTTGTATACAGTGAATAGTGGTCTGCCTGGTTTCAAGCACACACTTAATAATATTCTGTCTAAATGGGTTGGTTTTTTTTTTGTTGTTTGTTTTTTTTTAACATTTGCAAAATATTTATTTCCACAACAAGCAGTTATAGTTGTCTGGCTTTACAATAACTATTTAGTGTGAAAGACAAACTGAATAAAGACAGCAATAGAGACATGATTGAATGAATTTGTTCAGGATTGTGAAATGTTTTTTGCTCTCGACAACACTGACCCCTAGTGGTGAGAATAAAGGAGACAGCCTGAAAATTATTGTAAAATTGATCAATTTGAATTCTAAAATTCTAAAAACTATTAGTAAAAGATAAATAAAGAAAAGCCAGAGTTAAAAGTTACCATAACGTCTGACATCACATAACTGCCCCAAATCTACAACTAAAACCAACAACAACTTGTGTTTTTTTTTTTGGATATTTTAAAGCAGTGTCAACTAAAGACACCCATGTTAGCCTGGAAAAATGATTTATCAAAGGTGCAACAAACACAATTAAAGCCAATAATCATCACATAATCTGTCACTTTATTTCACAGAGCTACATGCTGTGGCAAAAAGGTACAGAAATATGGAAACACACACACATGTAAAAATGACAGCAAATTACTGAACTGTTAAGTTAACACAAAAATTATGTAATTAAATGTTACTGTTGTTACTCAAATTGGCCACCAGATAGTAGCAGATACACCACATAAGATTCTTCAGTGCTTTTGTTCCAACATTTATAAAATTATTTTGATGATGGACCAATGTTTACTTTTTTATTTAAAATAACTAAATGAAGCACTTACCAAAAATGTAAAATAAAAACTCTGTGTTTCAGCTTGAGTTAAGTTCACCTTTTTACAGCATTGCAATGATGAATAGATTATTTAGTCCATGTACAGGCCAACACTCTGACTTCACATTTTTATTATTTCAGACAACATTTTGCTCCATATGAATAACATCTGTTGCTCTAATGTATTTAGATAATGAGGGAATAAGAGGTGAAGTGACATAACGCTCTTTCAGTGAAACATGGTTGGAATCTGGTTGTGCTTTGTCAGTCGAAACCAACAACACATTAAATCAGAGTCACCAAGCAGGATTGTTACACAAATAACTCGAAAGAGAAAACTTACCATAGTTTTTACAACATAGGGCAATAAATATATATTATAGTTGCACATTCTTATTAAAATGAAAAGTCCAATTTATAAGATAATATGCTGAACTTTTTTTAAAATGCCTTAAATTTAATTATACACTGCTACAAATTATGTTTTACTTTTTTACTATTACAAACTAGTTTTTTTATAGTTTTACATCAGTTGAGTTTTAGAAATGGGAACAAATTGTGTTGGTTTTTTGTTTTTGTTTTTTTTGTTTTTGCAACCAGGTTGAAAAATGATTGCTACATTGTCTGTTATAATTTTGACACAATACATGCATATTTTTGATAAGAAGATTGTGTTTTTTTATGCCTGAATGATACATAAGTCAGAGAAATGTGTGTGAAAAGAACAAGTCTTTATCTGGTAAATGGTTAGAATAAAACAGTGAAAAAAACTGGCAAAAATAAATAAATAAAACCTGTTGAAAGACCTTAAGAAAAAGTTATTGTAGAAGATTAAAAGGTGACTAGAAACTATTACTTCTCAAGGAAAATATAAATACATAGAACTCCAACAGAATCCACCCCTTTGGACATTACTTCCTATATGTTTGACATTTTATTTTAATATGCAGCATCATAAGGTGTCACTGCTTCTTGCCTCTATTGTAATTCACACGTTATGATGAACTCTTGATGAATTTCCGGAAAAACTTCAACGAACCAACAGCTGATCAGCAGATTGAAATGGAAATGGAGCTTGTGTTGTGAAGAGATGATCAGGATGATTGTGCAGATTCAGCCTGGTTGGTTGGCATACCTGACATTCCCCATCCAACCGCTTTTATGAGTGACACTGTAGGCAGACAAAAGACTGAACTATATATACATGCATAAGCATATTTGATACATTAGAAATTACAGATAAAACAAACAACATATTAAATTGTATAAACTTTGTTTATAAAGGGACAATGTAAAACTCAAATATAAATGTCACCATTTATAGCATAAGCTAGTTGGCATCTAGTCCCTTAAAGAATGGATTTACAATGCAATAATAAAATAAAACACAAAGTTACTTTCTAATTACAAACACAAGTTCTCTTATAGCTCTCCTTGATGAGATTTGTTCAAATAAAAGTGTAAATATCTGCATTTCCATGTCTTCTAAACTAAAAAGTGTTTCTCTCAGGAAACGGAGCCACTTGAAAAAATAAAGGCCATCTGGTTTGGGATTTTAAGTATCCATAATGAATTTGCATAAATGGATGCAATATCTGTGAAAAATCTTTGTTGTTTAGTTGATTAGTTTGATCTGAGAGCAGAAAGATAAGCAGAGGCGTATAATAATGTTCTGTTAGTCATAACTATTAAATTATCATCAATTAGGCAATTTTTCTAACTTGCACAAGCTAAAGCTTAGTTTGAAGTTGAGTTCACTTTTTTAAGGCAACAATTAAACTCAAGTTTTTTTTTAAGTTTAACAATGATTTTTACAATGTTCTGATGTGAAAAAAGAAGAGAAAGATGGTGAGGTATATAAGTTGTTTTGAAAAACATCCTGTTAAACTACATTCTCTCTGTGAGTTTGGTGACAAATGCAAATCAAAACCACAATATCTGAGCTCATCAGCCTCTGATGAAGTTTATAGAAGATTTATTACAAATTCTGTAGAGTTGTCGAAACTAAAAAAGATGTTAGTTTTAAAACTTTGAGGCTGTTTCTCATATTCATGTTTCCAGCTGAAGATTTTTGCCAACAATTCATGCTGTTTCTTTGATTATTAGGTCTACGATACCTTAATGCATGATTTTAGAAGCAAAGTGTTCCTCCTTTTTAATTTAGCTGCAAAACACAACTGGTTTCAATGTAAATGATTTGTTATTAAAATACTGGGAACAGTTCAAAACCAGAACAAGCTGAGCACATTCTTAAATCTCTCTTTCCTGTTCTTTATCAGACATCAGAAATTTGCATAAAAAGGCCTCTCTGAACCACCACTCTGTCGTTTTTTTTTTTTTTTCTTCTTCTTCTTTTTCCTTGTAGTGGCAGGTGAGGATGAAAAGAGCCGCGCCCGCCTGCGCGCGGCGCGCCACGCCTGTCCATTTGGAGACAAACAGGAAAGTCTAATCTCTCTCCCTCCTCCTCCTTCGGTTTCAGCTGTTTTTTAAAGAACCACCTGTTTGGTTGTCAGAAGTCACTCTGTTTCTGTCTGTTTGACCCCGCAGCAGCAGCAACAACAGCAGCAAACATGCCGGAAGACTTTCGGCGCATGTTCTCCAGAGAGAGACACACGACATGGGTCCGAAGGTCCCTGCGCACTCCAGGCATCCTGATCTTCGGGATGGTGATGGCCCCCTGCGGGTGGATCCTGAACCTGACCAGCACCGTGGCCCCAAACTGGAGGACCTTCGGGAATATCCCACAACAACCGTCTTCGTACGTGGTTGAGCAGGGGATTTTTGACGTCTGTTCAACCAACACAGCCGGGGTGCAACAGGGCTGCAACCTGGCGGACGCCACGTACTTCAACGACAACACGGTGGTGAAAGTGGCGCAGGGGATGATGATCGGCTCCCTGGTCGTGACCCTCATCGGTCTGGGGTTCGCCATCCCGGGGGTGCGCTGCTGGAAGGAGAAACCCCAGTGGATCGTGTGCGCCATCGCCGGGATCCTGCTCTTCTGCTCAGGCTGCCTGGCCATCATCCCGGTCTCCTGGTACACCTACAGCCTCGGCAACATCACGTCGGTGTACCTGCAGAACGGGGTCACGATCCGCGTGGGCTACAGCATCGTCCTGGGCTACATCGGCGGCATCTTCGAGGTGCTGGGCGGGTGCGTCATGGTGGTCGGGATCGTCCGCTGCTGCGGCGGGAGGAACCGGGGCGAGAGGCGGCTGGACGAGGAGGTCGACCGCCAGCACCGGCGCCGGCACCCGGAGCAGTACCAGCGGCCGCCCAAACCCGAGCCGAGGCGCGTGGAGGTGCCGAGCCTGAGCCGGACCCGGAGCAGCGCCGGCAGCAGCGTGCCGTACTCCAGAGACACCCTGGATGATGATGTGTCCTTCCCCAGGGCCAAGACCCCCGGGGGCCAGTCCGGGAACAGCTCGTTCAACGGCACACCTTACGATGCAGATCTATGATCTGAAAAAAGGCAGAAGGAGAACTTTGCACAGAGAACAAAGAACTTTTAAAGTATTGTAGTAATTAGATTAATTACCACAGTGTAACTAAAAAAGAAGAGCCTGAAAGAGTGCATTAAAAAAAGTCTTGTGGAGTTTGTTATGAAAATGAAGAATTATGTTCATGTTGGAATCATTGATGAAAATAGTTAGAAAAACAACTAAATGTTGATTTAAAGTTCTGTTTTTGTTGTCTTTTATGACACTGGAAGGTTGCTGGACTCAAAATGTACAAATCTATGAGAAAAGTTTTACATTTGATTTTTAACATTTGCCAATTCACACACCTCTTTTCTTTTTTTATTCATTCTGTTTTTTTTTTTTTTTTTTTTTTTGCACTTTAAAAAAAAGCAGCACTCAGGCTTTGTTAAGTTTGCACTTCATCACTCGTGCTAATCCCACGGCCACTCCCCTTGTTGAAAAGCTGCTTCTGCTCCCATTTGGCTGATTTCATTTTTTCCCCTCCATCTCTAAATGTCCACGCTGGCATTAAGGATCCATCTGTGGTTGGGTTTCACTGGCGACTGGCTCAAGGCTTTGGTTTTTAAATAGAAGCAATGGAAGACTAATGGAGCATGACCCGGCTTTGGGAAACGTAGTTTGACTGATTTATAGAAGTTAAGTTATTCTTTTCTTTTGTAACTGTGATAAACTACAGGAAAAATGTCAGGAGGAGGAGGATGTGCAAATTTAGAGAGCTTCCAATAAAGTAGCTGCAATTATATTTAAAATCTGGTAACTGTTTTTAGTTTTATATAAAGCCCTTCTCACTTACTTAATGCAGGAAAAGCTGTACATCCCATAGATCCCAGGTAACTATTTTCTTATTTTACTATCACTGTAATGCAGATGCATTGACTTAGTTCATTCATTTTCCTGTGTCTCTTACTAATTTGTGCTGCTGACAACAACAAGATAAGTTTGTTAAGCTCCTTTAATTCCTTTAGTGACCTCCACAGATATCAGAAAATTAATAAATAACACCGGTGGTGTGTACTAATCAATTATCCTGCTTAGATTACAAGTGGAGCTCTGATGTGCAAATAAAGCTGCAACAATCTTGAAAACTGTTAAAGAGATAGTTCAGATATTCTGATGTGGGGGTCTGTGGAAAGGGAATGAACAATTAACATCTTACCTGTTGGTAATAGCTTTGTGTTTGAAGAAATAAAGTTTGATTCTGACCGATTGACTATAGTCTGAGTTAAGCTAAAAGTTCAAGAGGTTTAAGCAATTGCTATTTTATGATATTCCAGTCAGAAGGGTCGCAGGCTACACAAAAAGTGCTACAGCTAGCTGCTGCTGCTACTTGTGTTTTGCAAAGAAATAAAAAATACAAATAAAATATTTATTCAAATAAGTATATTAAGCAAAACTAACGGTGTCTCAAAGTTTATTTAAATAAACTAAGATAAGTAAAAGAGCTATCTACAGCAGGTTAGATATTAATCTTTAAAACCCTTCAACAAACTAACTGCAATATTGCTTTAATGTTTTTTTATGGTTTCTTAGGTATAATTTTAAAAACAAAACACATTAAACAATCAGCAGAACACTGCAGAGATTGTGCAAACTGAAATACTTTTGTAAAAAAATAATAAAAATACACAAATACGTTAAATTTCTTTCTTTCTTTCTTTCTTTCTTTCTTTCTTTCTTTCTTTCTTTCTTTCTAATTAAATGAGAAAAAAAGTGTTTAAACCAGCTGCTTCATTGTGGTCATTTGAGAAGTCAGTGCCTTCAAATGACAAAAAAGAGACATAATGTCTTGTATGTAAAGTAGGTAAATAAGAGAGGCTGACATAGAGGTTACAGATGTGCAAATCTAAGCTGGTGTTTTGCTACTTCAGTGTAAAGTTTTATTATAAGGAAGAAATAATTTTGTATGTGAGTAATTCTAACACCTGTAAAAGTTCTTTGAATGTTTGCATAGCCTTTGAGGAAGATTTGCTTAGATCCAACTAGCTTTAAAAAGAAAATTGTACACAGTACTGAATGATTACCTCAGGACTTCCTCAGATGTTCAGGACTTCTGAAAAGCAGCTTTAACGTTTTTGCACATCTGTGTCGAGGCTTGTAAATGTCAGAGTCTGTGTCTGCCTGAGTCACATGACTCCACAGATGCTGACGTGGTTCTTGTGAAGAAAAGAAGGGGAGATATGGAGAAATCAGCCCGTTCGGTTTGCTGAGCGAGAGGCGGCGCGTTTCTCTGACATGTCTTCCTGTGACATTTCCAGAGAACACAGAGAGAGAGAGAGAGGAAGAAACGCAAAAACTAAACAAAGCAGCAGTTTTGGCTTTCACGTCTTATGATGGACTCTGGTAATTGGTCTTTCTTTGCGCAGCTTTCACTCGGAAAGTAATTGGTGTGACCTCTGGGAACCTCAGGCAGATCAATTCTGCGTGTTTTTTGTGTCGGAGTCGTCTTGTTACAGTTTGACAGGAGGAAAGGTCAGAGAGGCAGCTGATTGTGCAGGTGGAACTCATTCACTGAAACATGGGGTTGCAGACATCTGACCAGCAGGTGAAATTAAATCAGCTTTACAATTCTGCCAGCTTTTTATGCAACGATTTGAGTTACTTTGCCATCATTTTTATGGGAATTAGAACACATCCAAGTCCTAATTTCTCCTTTGAAAGAAAGCAAAGCACCTGCTCCTTTTATCAGATTTAAATTAAAATTCTTTAGTTTAAACCTTGTAAGTGACATTGGTCATTGGACAGCTAAGAGTGTTTGTTTTGTATGACACTCAGCTACTACCACCCCAAAATTTAGGTAAATATCTGAAAGACTGACTGAGTTATAGCCATTTTTGTGTTTGCTAAGTTTTATTAGCTGTGGTGGCCATCTTGATAGGGTGAATCCAAAAGTTAATCAGTTGTAGATGAACGTCCTTTAATTAATTTCAGAATGTTATATAAAAATTTGCTCACTGATTCGTGAAATATTTTGCTAACAGACAGACAAGTTTGATGTCAACTTTAAATGTCAAATCAAAAGTAGTGCACAATGTGTAGCGTTTTGGAACAAGTTTTGGCTAATTTTGTGTTCCCAAAGTTGAAATGGTTGTGGCGGCCATCTTGGATCAAGCTGACTCCAAAAGAAAATCAGCTGTAAACAGACATCCAATGATTTATCTCTGAGAGTCTCAACAAAATCTGTCCAGTCTTTCATGAGATATTTCACTAACGCTACAGGCAAACGCTACAGGCAAAATCAAAACAGCCTTCACCTTAAAGCAGGTGTGGAATTTTTCATTTTAGAAAACAGAAAGTTAATCTCAGAACCCTCCACCTGATTGCAGATAGAAGTCATTTTTCCGTTGTCCTTCATCCTTTGATTGCTAAAAAAAAAAACAGGGCCTGGTTTTGTCTGAGGAGTCCGCCGCCGCAGGGCATCATCAACCAACAGTTTCTCCTCTGAACTCCTTTGTGCTCCCGTGACTATAGTTTCAAATTTGAATTTGTGGCATTCGGTCATGGAGGGAAAGCTTTGCTGCGAGCTCTGCACAGTCCTGCTGTGATCTCCTGTCAGAACCGGAGCTCTGAAAGGCTCACCTATTGTTTCAGCTGGGAGCTCAGGAAAAGGCAGAACCTGGAATCGCATGTATAATTAATGATCTAATTAGGCTAATGTATCTTTTTTTTTCTCTTTTTCTTGTATTTCGCGTGTTTGCTGTTACAATTAGCCTCGATGTCTGTGGCTTGGCAGCTTGAACAAATCATATTATTGGCATAGGAGGTTCAGCAACACAACACTGACCTGAATCCCAAAGAGATATTCAGGATGGCGAAAAACAAACATGTTGTAATGAAGGACGGTTTAATCCACACACACAGTCCAAGCTGAAATATTATGATCATTGGATAGATTGATAAAAATTTGTTACAGACTTTTGTTTTCCCCCGGAGGATTAATTAAAACTGCTATGATGATCCAATTTTGCTTCGCACAGTTTGTTTTACAGAATCCTCTCCAAGTCATTTATGGATTGGATGAACTCTGTATCCATCACCATTTATTACGAGCCAACTTCAGCAAGTCGGATCGATGAAGAACTGCGTTTGGCGCTAGCTGATAGATTAAAGCTTCTGCCCCGCACACGTCAGTTAGCAAAGGAAGAGGAGAAAATCTTTTCGAGAGAAAAGCCCACTCGCTATTGATCTTTGCTCTTCAGTCACCATCATAGAAGTGGTGCTAAAATCCGTTATGACTCGCCATGTTCGGTGCCTGGCGAGATGGATGTCCTCTTCCACACAGTCTTTTCAATTCATAGAGATAAAGCTGCCTCACCAGGTTAACTGTTTGAGGGGTTTAGATTTTTATTTCTACAAGCGAAGGCTCCGACCAAACCATTGCAAACACCTGAACACCACAATTTAATACACTTTTCGGATGACTGCAAATGATTAGCTGATGTGAACAAGGTACTGTATATAAGCAAATAAACCTTACACATACGTAATCAAAATACCTTTTCTTATTAGTTAGAATCCAAACTAATAGATTTGTCTTTGTCTTCTGATTTGTATAAATTATGTAACATTGCATGCAGCAGAATGAGGATGATACACCTACTTTCCCCTGAAGTGATAATGACTAAAACGAAAAGTAAGAAGTTTTCAGAACTCCTCCGTAACACATTCCAGAGGTGTCGACATGGAAATGTAAAGAGAGCGCCGCGGTCCCAGCAGGCTGAACCCACACATACAGCACAGAGTGTGATGAGTTGTGCTTTACACATGCTGTAATAGTGTGAAATACATTTATTACAAGCAGAAATCGGTTATTTTACACCCTGACGCATGCTTTATTATCACATGCTGCCATGGAAGGTGAGTCATATTCAATTACTTTTGTGTGTGCGTATTTGTTTGTTGCCTTTTTAGAATCTTTTCACCCACAATGTCAGGACTATGCAGACCAAAACCTGGTTGTATTATGGTGGAACATTGTTTTGGGATTAGAAGTTAGGGTCAGTGCTAAAGTGGTAGGCTTAGGGTTATAGGGGTGGTTAGGGTAAGAGTCAACAATTATCCATCTAATGAAGACTGAAATACAACTAAAGTATTTTTGATCTGTTTTTGAGACTAATCAGCAAGAGTGGAATGCGTTTATTATTAATCTTGCTAGCCTGGAAAGTTTTTCTTATTTTAAGAAATCTTACCAAGTCTTACTGCACTGGCAGATTCAGACTATAATCTAATATCTTTAACTTATTTTTTGATGGCTAATATCTGTGAACTTCTATGCTAAACACTAACAATTGCACAAAATTTGTGTTCAAAACTTTACCAACAACAATTGGAATCATCGCTGTTTGTTTGCAAACTTCAGTATATTTCACAGACCACTGAACAGATTTTCATCAAATCAATGGATGTTATTTCTGAAAACACAAAAAGGCGACAATATATATTTCAACCAATCCTGGTTGAGCAATGTCCCTAACACAGTTTGATATATA
>JAUBOC010000037.1:18066149-18090856 GCA_032275365.1 Anablepsoides cearensis | reverse complement strand
GTTTATAAATAAATTCCTCATAACTTTGTTATGAGAGGTGTAAGAAACTCTTACTTTTTGATAAGTGTTCTCCTACACTTGCAAGATGGGTTGAGGATGACTCAGCTGCTGCTGCAGCTTTATTAAAATCATCTTCAGCTAGCAATTTTAGTGTTCCTAAGTTGAATTACCTGTGGCAGCCATACTCAATTGGTTTGATTCCTAATGGTAATCAGCTGTAAATATATCGCCATTGATTCCTCAAAATCTGACTAGTTTAGATGTTTTGCTAAGGACTTTAAGCAGAAACAGTAACTACTTTTGCCTTCAAGTGATAACTAGAGCTAATTTGGCTTCATGTTAACTTCTGAACTTACTTGGGTTTTCACATCGAACCACACAGTTCATCTCATCAAACCCATCAGGGCAGTCCATTTGTCCATCACAAAGTTGATTTTGAGACACACATTTTGATGAAGCTGGGCACAGAACTGAAGGAGTGACGCAAGCTGGTGGGGAGGTGATGAGGGGAAACACCGTTGTAGAAAGACTGAAGTCTGGAAAAAATAAAAACACATTTGTTTAATGATCAGCGATAGTGCTGGTAAAGTTGATAAATGCACTGGAAACTAATTTTATGCAGTTTCACATTTGAATAGCTTTCGAAGTGATTATTTAATCTTAATAAGAACCTACCACAGTCCATTTCATCTGAACCATCCAGGCAGTCTTGTTCTCCATCACAGATGAATTTCTTTGGGATGCAGCGTTTACCATCAGCACAACGATGCTCACAGCTCTTAGTTTGTTCCCAGCAGTCCTTTTCGTCAGATTGATCCCGACACTGAGGCTTCCCGTCGCACACCTCACTCTCAGGGATGCACATTTTTCCATGGGCACACTGAAACTCTCCTAGGAATTTAAAATTGCATTAAAGTCAATACCACCACATTAACAAAATGATTTACGAATACATTTTATCAAACAGTGCAAAGGAAAGACAAAAAATAATAATCCTACAGAGGCTAAGTAACAACCAACCTTCATTGCAGGTTTCTTGGCATCCCTGTTCATCTGATCCATCCAAACAGTCAATCTCTCCATCACATACGTGGCTGAATAAGACGCACTCTTCGCCATCATTACATGGCCTCGAGCCCATGCGGCACTTCAGAACGTTAGGCGGAGCTGGAAGAGCAGAAACGCTCTGACAGTTTGCCTCGTCTGAGCCGTCGTAGCAGTGAGCACGACCGTCACAGACCAGACTCCTGGACACGCAGCTCCGGCGGTCCTTGCAGAGAAAATCAGCTGTGAAGAAAGAAATGTGTTTTTAAAATCACTGGTTTAAAAAACACAAACACCACAACAACAACACACTTACTCCTGTCGGCACACTTTTTCACACAGTTCTCATCGGATCCATCAGGGCAGTCTCGTATTCCATCACACAGCTGTGATGGGTTGATGCACACAACTGAGTCTGGACACTGAACTGAAGGAAAGTTGCAGGATGGCTGGCTGAGTGAAGGAGATTCACTGGACGTTACTGTAGAATCTGTAAGTTTAAAAGAATTTGGCAATTTTTACCCATATCAGAATAAAATTGGATTGATTTCACTTCAACTGAGAATTACTCCCACTGGGAGAAGACCCAGAGAAAGACCCAGGACGTGCTGGAGGGACTGTTTCTCAGCTGGCCTGGGACACTTTGGGTTGCTTAAGCTGCTGCCCCCGCAACCCGATCCAAGATAAGCGGAAAAAAAAGTGGATGGATGAGAATTAGTTTGAGAAAATAGACTTTCCTAAGTTCATACATTTACATGCGCAAAATTATTTGACTGGATTAAATAACTCTAATGAATCATCGTACATGGGTGCAAAATTAATCTGATCATGTGTTTACATGCAGCAGGTTTTATTCCAATTGGCCGTTTACTGTGATTACTTATGTTTATGTAAAGATGGCCAATTCCAGACCTGTTGCAAATACTCAATGAAAAAGCATGATTCACTGGTAAATCAAGCTATTTTATGCAAGGCAGAGAGAAACTCATTACTAACTGGAAATTGACCCAAAACTAATTTCATTAAGTACAAAAGAGTTTACAGCAATTTTTTTTTTTTTTTTTTTTTAAAAAGGGAACTCACCACATTCTTCTTCATCTGATCCATCCTGACAGTCTCTCTCTCCATCACAGATGTGACTGAACAGAACACATTCTGTCCCATCGCGGCAGAGTGTGGAGCCCATTCGACATTTCAGGATGTTAGTTGGAGCTGCAGGAAGAGCTACACCTGGACAGTCTGCCTCATCTGAACCATCGTTGCAGTGAGAGCGCCCGTCACAAACTTGGTTTCGTGGGACGCAGCTCCGGCGGTCTTTGCAGCGAAAGTCAGCTGTAGAGAACAAAAACTTGTTCATTACACATATGGATTTGTACAAATTTATTCAAAACATATTTGAACAAATAATTTATAACTTAATGGTCACCAGAGTCTTAAGCTACTTACATCGAGATGGACATCTTTTGACACATTTCTCGTCAAACCCATCAGGACAGTCTTTTCTTTTATCACACATCTGTGATGGCTTGATGCAAATAGAGGAACCAGGACAGAGAACTGAGGGGCTGGTGCATGGTGGGCTGGTGGGAGGAGGTGGTACATATTCAGTGGGAGCAGGAGATTCATTTCTGTACTCATATTCCACAGAAAGGCCAGGATCACTCTCAGCATCATCTAGAAATGGGACATAAGATCACAAGAGTAAAAATCCCATTAAGGCTATTTAATCAGCAATCAATTGTAACATTTTGGTTAAATACCACATCCTTCTTCATCTGATCCATCCTGACAGTCTCTCTCTCCATCACAAATGTGGTTTAAGAGGACACACGCTGTCCCATCTCTACACAGTTTGGAGCCAAAGCGACATTTCAGGACTGGAGCTGGACTTTCAGGAGGAGTCTCTGCCCTGGTACACTGAAACTCATCTGAGCCATCATTACATTGAGAGCGGCCGTCACAAACTTGGCTTCTGGGGACACAGCTCCGACGGTCTTTACAGCGAAAGTCACCTGCAGATTAAATATTTAGAACCTGTTATAGAATTATGTTTTCCTCTCAATATAATGAAAGCAAACCGACTTACTTCTAGATGGACACTTTCTCACACATTTCTCATCAAACCCATCAGGACAGTCTCTCCTTTTATCACACATCTGTGATGGCTTGATGCAAATAGAGGAACCAGGACAGAGAACTGAGGGGCTGGTGCATGGTGGGCTGGTGGGAGGCTCAGCAAACCGTTTCAGTGACTCTGGTGATTCATTTAGGTAATCCTTCTCCACAGGATTAGTTTCAGCAACTTCTAGAATTGAAAGTTAGAGAAATACATATCAAAGAGTGGATACACTTGTTTTTTCAAAAGGTGAATTTAATAGGAACTAATTTTCCAATTTTGGATAAATACCACATCCTTCTTCATCAGATCCATCCTGACAGTCTCTCTCTCCATCACAAATATGACTCAGTACGACACATGCAGTTCCATCTCGACACATTTGGGAGCCAAAACGACATTTCAGGGCTTTAGTTGGACTTTCAGGAGTTTCGGCGCTCTGACAGTTGTATTCATCTGAGCCATCGTTACACTGAGAGCGGCCGTCACAAACTTGACTCATTGGAACACAGCTCCGACGGTCTTTGCAGCGGAAGTCACCTGGAGGGTAAAAAAACAAAATAAAATTTTAAATACATTGTTTGGTCAATATGCTAGTTAACATCTGTAAGTATAACAACTAAATATTTTATAACAAAAATTATTACCGCGTCTTTAGAGTACTTACTCCTAGATGGACATCTTTTGACACATTTCTCATCAAACCCATCAGGACAGTCTCTTTTTTTATCACACATCTGTGTTGGCTCGATGCAAATAGAGAAACCAGGACAGAGAACTGAGGGGCTGGTGCATGGTGGGCTGGTGGGAGGAGGTGGTACATATTCAGTGGGAGCAGGAGATTCATTTCTGTACTCATATTCCACAGAAAGGCCAGGATCACTCTCAGCATCATCTAGAAATGTGACAAAGTAAAAAATAGCCTTAATATAATTTTATCAGCAACAGATTGTAATTTTGTAATTTTGGGTCTGTGGGTAAAAATTCAGTCAAGTCCCCGTCTTGGACAAAACTACCAAGACAATTACCTGCACCATCTGAAATCAGAAAGATTCATCAGTTCTATTTAGAGACATGTAAACAAAAACATTTATCAGTAGCTGGATAAATACCACATCCTTCTTCATCAGATCCATCCTGACAGTCTCTCTCTCCATCACAAATATGACTCAGTACGACACATGCAGTTCCATCTCGACACAGTTGGGAGCCAAAGCGACATTTCAGGGCTTTAGTTGGACTTTCAGGAGATGCTGAGCTCTGACAGTTGATTTCATCTGAGCCATCGTTACATTGAGAGCGGCCATCACACACTTGGCTTTTCGGGACACAGCTTCGACGGTCTTTGCAGCGGAAATCACCTGTAGAGGGCGACAAAAACAATTTAAACTTTGGTCAAACCTGAGGAGGGGGTGGGTGGTGTCAAACATGAATTTAGGTCCATATTTGGACAATGAAAGATTTTTAATCAGTTTACTGAAACATTCATGTTGTAATTATATAACGTGGACAGTCATTTTAGCTATAAGAGTATCTGCAATTAAAACTGGATGAAGGGTTTAGGAGTTCAGCTCTTTAACAGGTGTCCACTATGCTTTTAAAAAGGTTCCAAATTCATTTGGGCAAATGGCTCAATGGCTGTTTCATAGGCAGATGCGGACTATTCCTTCATTATGTTCTCAATTAAGCAGATAAAGGCTGGAGTTGATTTGATGCATGGCACATTTGGAAGATTTTGCTGTTAAGTAAACATGCAATAAAGGAGCCCTCCGTGCAGGTGAAACAAAACATCCTGAAAAAAAAATCAGGGGTTGGAGGGAAAAAAAGAAAAAAAAAATGAATTACTACAATATTAGGAGTGGCAAAAACAACAGTTTGGTATTTTCTGATAAAACACTTGTGAACTCAATGCAAAAAGACCTGAACGCCCACAGAAGACAGTGGTGGATGATTCAAGAATAATTTCCATGGTGAAGAGAAACTTTAACAGACAACCAAGTAAATAACACATTCTCCAGGAGGTAGGCTTATCCATATCTAACAGAAGACCACATGAAAGTAAATACAGGCAGTTCAGTGTAAGGTGCAAGCCACTCATAAGCCTCAAGAATAAAATGGTTGGACTAATAAGTCAGATGAAACTTAGATCAACCTCTACCAGAATGATGGAAAGAATAAAGTATGGTGAAGATGTGATGCAGCTCATGATCCAAAGTATACCACATCTGTAAAACATGGCGGATGCAGTGTGATGGCTGCTCATGACACAGGACAGAAGCAGCCAAATGAATTCTGAGGTATTCAAAGACACCATGTGCTCAAATTCAGCCAAATTGATTCATTGTTCATAATACAGATGGACAATGCTATAATAAACTCCTGGGTTGCTTTGGCTTTTTGTTTTGGGTCAAAGTAGTGGAATATTCTTGAATTGCCAAGTTAGTCACCTGATCTCAACCCAATTAAGCATTTTCATTGTTAAAGAGTAAACTTCAGACAGAAAGGCCCACAAACGGCATCTGCAGTAAAGACCTGGCAGAGCATTAAAAAGAAACAGCATCTGGTGATGTACACAAGTTCAAGACTTCAGGCTGTCATTGCAAACAAATGGTTTTCAACCAAGTATTAAAAATGTACATTTTATCACAATTATTGAATTTGTTCAATAAATTCTGAGCCCTTAAAATGAAGGGATTGAGTTAAAAAAAATGCTTCAGTTCTTCACATTTCTGTGCAATCGTTTTGTTGAACCCACTGAATTAAAGCAGAGTCCAAACTTTAACTCTGAAATGTTTTGTTTAAAAATCACTGTAGTAATGTATAGACAATTTAGCAAAATGTCAAAATGAATAAAGAACTTACTATACACAGCAGTCCATTCTCTAAGAATTAAAGTTTAAATGAAGACTAAAGAAACAAGGTCTACATTTCCTTTTTTATAAAAAGATGTGAATTGTACGCATTCCTTCAGACTGTTAAAACAAAAGTGTAATATTGTATCCTCAAACTACTTACTTCGAGATGGACATCTTTTGACACATTTCTCATCAAACCCATCAGGACAGTCTCTCCTTTTATCACACATCTGTGATGGCTTGATGCAAATAGAGGAACCAGGACAGAGAACTGAGGGGCTGGTGCATGGTGGGCCGGTGGAAGGTTGAATTAACTCCTCGGGAACCGGGGATTCAGTCAAGTCCTTTTTTTGCACAGAAATAGCCATAGAACTTTTTGCATCATCTAAAAATGGTGCAAAAAATAAATAAAATTTAAAAGTAAAGCATTTCCAAACAAAATCAGTCAACATTTAGATAAATCTTTTAGATAAATACCACATCCTTCCTCATCAGATCCATCCTGACAGTCTCTCTCTCCATCACAAATATGACTCAATACGACACATGCAGTTCCATCTCGACACAGTTGGGAGCCAAAGCGACATTTCAAGGTTTTAATTGAACTTTCAGGAGATGCTGCGCTCTGACAGTTAATTTCATCTGAGCCATCGTTACATTGAGAGCGGCCATCACAAACTTGGCTTTTTGGGACACAGCTTCGACGGTCTTTGCAGCGGAAATCATCTGTAGAGGGCGACAAAAACAATTTCAAGTTTGGAGGGAATCACTTTTAGAAAGCTTCAGGAGAATGTCCTGCTGTAAATGTTTAACAGTCCGTCAGAAAAGCAATATGAAATATGCATTCCTTCAAAGAAATCTAGACCTTTTTAGTCCCAATGAAACTGCACCGCCATATGACTTACTCTGAGATGGACATCTTTTGACACATTTCTCATCAAACCCATCAGGACAGTCTCTCCTTTTATCACACATCTGTGTTGGCTTGATGCAAATAGAGGAACCAGGACAGAGAACTGAGGGGCTGGTGCATGGTTGGGTGGTGGGAGGTTGAGGCAATTCCTCTATGGGAGCAGGAGATTCAGTCAAGTCCTTTTTTTGCACAGAAATGCCTGGAGCATTTTCATCATCTAAAAATGAAGAAAAAAAAAATATACACACAAAAAAATGACAGTTTGTTTCAGAAACAAATTAAAATTTAGATTTTTCTTAAGTGTTTAGATAAATACCACATCCTTCTTCATCAGATCCATCCTGACAGTCTCTCTCTCCATCACAAATATGACTCAGTACGACACATGCAGTTCCATCTCGACACATTTGGGAGCCAAAGCGACATTTCAGGGCTTTAGTTGGACTTTCAGGAGATGCTGCGCTCTGACAGTTAATTTCATCTGAGCCATCGTTACACTGAGAGCGGCCGTCACACACTTGGCTTTTTCGGACACAGCTTCGACGGTCTTTGCAGCGGAAATCACCTGTAGAGGGCGACAAAAACAATTTAAACTTTGGTCAAACTTTACAGAAGATAAGTTAGACAAACATGTACAGGGGTCCATTCTATTAAGAATTTGAGATTAACAGTCTGTCATAAAAAGACGGATGCATTACATACATTGCTTCATAAAACAATCCTTAGTCTAATTTTTAGGTTTAAATCAAAAAGTTGTCATTATCAAACTACTTACTCCTAGATGGACATCTTTTGACACATTTCTCATCAAACCCATCAGGACAGTCTCTCCTTTTATCACACATCTGTGATGGCTTGATGCAAATAGAGGAACCAGGACAGAGAACTGAGGGGCTGGTGCATGGTTGGGTGGTTGGAGGTGGAATTAATTTCTCAGCAAGAACAGGAGATTCTGTCAAATCCTTGTTTTGCACAGAAATGGCCGGAGCATTTTCTGCTTCTTCTAAAAATGACAAAAATGAAAAACAAAGCAACTAAAGCAGTTTCAGAAACAAATTAGTTAAAATTTAGATTAAGTGTTTAGATAAATACCACATCCTTCCTCATCAGATCCATCCTGACAGTCTCTCTCTCCATCACAAATATGACTCAATACGACACATGCAGTTCCATCTCGACACAGTTGGGAGCCAAAGCGACATTTCAGGACTTTAGTTGAACTTTCAGGAGATGCTGCGCTCTGACAGTTAATTTCATCTGAGCCATCGTTACATTGAGAGCGGCCGTCACACACTTGGCTTTTTGGGACACAGCTTCGACGGTCTTTGCAGCGGAAATCACCTGTAGAGGGCGACAAAAAAAAAAAAAAAAAGAAACTTTGTCTAGAGTGATTTCTCGTCAAGTTTGACCAAATATATACAGCAGTCCAGTGTCTTAAGAATGAGTTTACCAGTCTATTGGAATGCATTACATGAATTCCTTCAAAAATATATAGGCCTTATAGAATCTCGTTCTTACATGAACCATAATATTTTAAAAACACAATTAAAAACCTACAATCTATTTTTTGGGTTTTAATCAAAACGTTTTGTCATAGTCTCAAACTACTTACTCCTAGATGAACATCTTTTAACACATTTCTCATCAAACCCATCAGGACAGTCTCTCCTTTTATCACACATCTGTGTTGGCTTGATGCAAATAGAGGAACCAGGACAGAGAACTGAGGGGCTGGTGCATGGTGGGGTCGTGGGAGGCATCGTTGATGCCTCAGTGGGTACAGGAGATTCAGTCATGTCCTTTATTTGGTCAGAAGTATCAGGAGCATTCCCTGCATCGTCTAGAATGACAGAGCCCAAAACAAAGCCTTTTTAGGAGGAAATTATCAAAAATTAGGATTCATTAATATTTGAATAAATACCACAGCTTTCTTCATCAGACCCATCTTGACAGTCTTTTTCTCCATCACAAACATGGCTCAAGAGGACACATCCTGCTCCGTCTCGACATGGTTTGGAGCCAAAACGACATTTCAGGACATTGGTTGGAGTATTAGGAAGTGCTGCACTCTGACAGTTAATTTCATCTGAGCCATCGTTGCAGTGAGAGCGGCCGTCACAAACTTGGCTCATTGGAACACAGCTTCGACGGTCTTTGCAACGGAAGTCAGCTTTAAAAAAAAAAGGGATAGAACATAAAATATCAAATTTACCCATACAAGGTTTACTGAACTTTTAGAGATTGTATAAATCATGCCTGACAACCGCTGTGAGAAAATTAAAAAAGGAACCGTGCGGCTGTGAATAAAACTATACTTACATCTAGATGGACATCTTTTGACACATTTCTCATCAAACCCATCAGGACAGTCTCTCCTTTTATCACACATCTGTGATGGCTTGATGCAAATAGAGGAACCAGGACAGAGAACTGAGGGGCTGGTGCATGGTGGGCTGGTGGGAGGCGGAGTTACCACTTCGACAGGAGAGTCATTTTTGTATTCATTTTGAACAGAAATGGTGGTCCCGCTTTCTGCAACATGAGCCGGCAAGCTTCAAATTATGAGCAACAAAATGTGATTGGATGACAGCAAACATTGGCAGGATACTCACCACATCCAGTTTCATCTGATCCGTCCTGACAGTCTCTCTCGCCGTCACAGATATGACTCAATGGGACACATGTTGTCCCGTCTTGACATGGCCTGGAGCCAAAACGACATTTCAGGGCTTTAGATGGAATTTCAGGAGGCGGTGCCACATTCTGACAGTTGACCTCATCGGAGCCATCGTTGCAGTGAGAGCGGCCGTCACAAACTTGGCTCTTCGGGATGCAGCGCAGACGGTCTTTGCAGCGGAAGTCAGCTATAAAATGTGAAACATTTGTACTTTATCATCAACACAACAAACTATCCAGAGCAGCTCAACAGTTTGAAATTATTTAAAGCTACTTTAATGTTAACACACTAACTTTTAGAGGGACATTTTTTGACACATTTCTCATCAGACCCATCAGGACAGTCTTTCCTTCCATCACACATCTGTGTTGGCTTGATGCAAACAGAGGAACCAGGACAGAGAACTGAGGGGCTGGTGCATGGTGGGGTGGTGGGGGGGACGGTTGTCATCTCTGCAGGTTCTAGGAATACAGAGCCAGAAGAGATGAAAAATTGGGATGCATAACATGCAACACCATGCACATCAATATTGCAAAACTTTAAATTAACATTTGTTGCATTGATTTTGAACGAGTAGGGAGGATTAACACCAGGTTACTGAATTTATGGTTAAATAGCCATTTACCACTTTGCGATAAACTGTCCCCACATCCTTGTTCATCCGATCCATCCTGACAGTCCCTCTCTCCATCACAGACATGGTTCAACAGGACACATGCTGTCCCGTCTCGACACAGCCTGGAGCCAAATCGACATTTCATGTTTCTTTGAGGAGCATTCGGACAGTCCACTTCATCCGAGCCATCGTGGCAATGAGAGATACCATCACAGACAAAGCTCTTTGGGATACAGTTCCGACGATCTTTACAGTGAAAATCAGCTGGGGAAGAAAAATATTTAAATGAAGCCATTTAATTTTATCAGAGTGAGTCAGATCTATTTTACTCTAGAATATATTGAGGAAACTATACTTTGAAAAAAATTGAAGACTTACTTTGTGAGGGACAACTCTTCACACAGCTCTTCTCATCAAAGCCATCAGGACAGTTCTTTATGCCGTTACAAAACTGACTTGGAGTAATGCAAATATGTGAAGAAGGGCAGAGGACAGAGGGACTGTGGCAGCCTCCTACAGGAACTTCTGATGATGCATCAACATTTGTAGAACTCATTTCTCGAAATTTGTCTTAAAAATGAAAACATTTGTAAAGTTAAAACTTTATTTTTTACTTTTTTCATGTTTAAAAAAAACAAACTCACCACATCCCACTTCATCAGATCCATCCTTACAGTCCATCTCTCCGTCACACACATGACTGTACAACACACACTCTGTGCCATCTTCACACATCACTGAGCCGCTGCGGCATTTTAGGACATTCACTTTATTTACGGGAGCTGCTTCTGTCGGACAGCCGACTTCATCAGAAGCATCGTGACAGTGAGAGCGGCCATCGCAGACGAGACTTCTGGGAATGCAGCTCCTTCGGTCCTTGCACTTAAATTCTTTTAAAATAAACATTCATTAGTAGTGACAACATGTACTCCAAAATATTTCAGATTGGGTATATTAAAATGCAACAAACTGAAAATCTACCTTCAGTTGAACATGTGGCAACACAGAACTCTTCGTCGTCTCCTTCTGGGCAGTCCCTGTTCCCATCACAGAGCTGAACTTGTGGGATGCAGATGGAGGAATGTCGGCACAACATATTTGGTGCGTTACAGGCTGGAGTATCAGGAACTAAATGGATTTAATAAGAAAACTATTCAGATGTGTTTTCGTTTAACCTAATATTTGATTACAAGAGATAATAGAGTCAAATACCATTAATAAAAATTAACTGCATCCAATTCAAGGAGCACTTCTGCTGCAACTTAAACTAACCCGTTTGAATGTTCCCGAGTGCAGCGATCACACTCAACACACGACCTTTCAGTGTCACAGAGTGAATTTTGCTCCCGTCGCGTCGATCCCACAGAGTCATCACGTCATCGGAAACAGACAACAAGAAGGGTTCAAAGGCAGCTACGACTGAGCCTGAAATATTCCACCTTCTTCCTGCTTGGTGGCTTCTCTCCTTCAGTAAACTCAGAGCAGTCAGGCCTGGGAGAAGAAAAAAAAAAGTGCATCAAACTCAAAAGGATCTGTGGCATTAAAACCTGCCATTAAAAAAGGCACTAGAATTTAAAGTAAATGTGTAGAATGACTGAAGTCAATGGGTTTTGATTGCTGTAAGAAGAGCTTTGTTAAATAGTACAGCCTCAGTCAGTTAATCCATTTAATTTGTCAAACAGGCTTGTTCAATATGTTAAAAACAAACAAAAGATCTCATTACAGTTTTGAAAAGCACACCATGATTTGTAGTGATTAAATCTACAGTCTAGGATTTGTGCATGTTTGTTCAGAAAGCGAATCAACCTTTAATCAACCTGACTGATTTACAAACTGAACCAACCTGCCCTTTTAGAGTTCCAGAGAAGACTGCTGGCCCTGAGGTCAAAGGCGATGTTCCCGCTGACACCTCCTGCCATTTGCAGCAGCTCCTTAGCTTTGCCCTCCATCAGGTCCATGCTGAAGATTCTCTCCTCCTCCAGCCAGAACATCCCACCCCTCAGCCAGTCCAGATAGAAGCTGCTGATCTCCTTCGTGGTGCGGTACAGCTGCTGAGGGCTGTTGCTGCCAATCGTGGTGGTGCCAATGATTTTTTGGTCACATGACACCCAAAAAAGGTTTGCAGTCCTCTGGTCCACATTTATCAAACAAACTAAAAACATAATTAACATTTTAAACTGCTTATAGTAATTATGCAAATACAATTTCATATTTTTTTCTAAATAATGAAATAAAGTGCTACCTGGTAAAGGTGTTGGAATAAGCTCCACCTTGTTTTGGGTCAGACTGGTGCGCTGGAGGTGGCCAGTTCTGTTGGTCCAGTACAGCCCGTCTCTGTACCAGTCCACATCAAAGGACAGGATACCCTCGTCTGAGCTAAAAAGCTGTGTTTTAGTCGACTCGCTGCCTCGAAACTCCAGTAAGTTGATCTTTGTTATGGTTGCATATAAAAATCTTGGATCTGTGAAACAAAATGCACACTTTATTAATCGATTGCATTGTGTGCGAAGGAATACAGTTTTGTAAATAAAATTTACACTATTTTTAAGAAATGTGTTCTTAAATTGAAGATTTGTCAGGTTAATGTGTCAAGTTTCCACATGTTTTTTGGTAGATTCAGGAGGGCTTTAACATTGAGTGCATACTCAAATTTCAAAAACCATTTGTCAACTAGAGAAGTTAAATTAAACCAAAATCACACAGTAGATGAGGATAACATTCATAGTCTAAGACCAACACTCATGTCAATGTTTTGTCATCCACAAGGGGGTGCTGCACCCTCAGCACCCCCACTTCCAACAGCTTTGTTCATAACATTAACCTTAGAAAAAAAAAAAAAAATAATGGGGCCTTCACCAATAGTCTCATCAAGGAGAGGAGGGCATGCAAATATTAACAGGATCAGATAAGAAGATTGTAGCAACTTCTGAACAAAGAGGCCCCTAAACCTACATTCACACGTTCCATCAGGTAGCAGCACTTTGTAATACGGACAAACACAGGTGAATCCAACAGGGTTGCTTTTAGTCAGCTGGCAGAGGAGGCAGGACATACTCGCACAAACAGAAGAACCTGAGACAATAAAACAATGAGAACCAAGATTACATCAGTTCACACAGATTGTCAAAGTAGTAATCCAGTATTTTGATTTCATTGTCATGAGATTACTACAAAAACTGACAAATTTTACAAATCTCAGTTTGTTGCTGACCATTAAAACAAAAGTACCTTTAGGTTGTTGGAGTTCATGGTAAACTGCTAAAAGTGGCAGGTCAGTTTTCAAAAGAAACTTTTTTCGACCTGAGTGGGTTTGTGGAACTTGCCACAGTCCTTTGTCGTCGACCCAGTAGAACATACTTTCAAAGACAGCGAGGCTCAGAGCAGGTCTACGTTTGAAGAGTCCTGTGAAGGTGTGACGGCCAGTCCCATCCACTTTCACCGTCTCTACAGACTGAGGAGGATTCAAGCTTGTTTATTAACTGATGCAGATATGTGATGAACTCTGACCAGTTCCATCCAAAACTCACCCTCTTGGAGTTGCTGATCCAGTACAGCCTCCTGGCAGCAACATCAAGTGTGAGACTGTGAGCAAACTGGGCAGTGATGACAGTCAGGGTGGTTCTGTCAGACCCATCCATCCAGGACCTCTCCAGTGTCATTCTGTCACCTGGACCCTCATTCATCCAGAACATCAAGCTAAGAGGCAGAAACAAAACATATGATCTTGTCTTTGGACGTCACTGTGACAGCCAATTTTATAAAATCTCTCAGAACAGTAGAGCAAACCTCTCAGTTGGCAGGAGCACCAGTTCTGAAGGTCTGACATTTTTATGCAACAGAGTTGTGTAATCAGTCCCATCAGCTGACTGCATGTAGATCGATTCAGTCTTCCAATTGGTCCAAAACAGGTATCCATTTAGCCAATCACAAGCTAGACCTTTGATTCCAGGATCTCCTTTTAAAAGCAATTTTTAAAAATATTTTATAATAAGCTAGATTTGAATTAAAACTTGAAAGTGTCAAAATACAGCCTTCAATGGTCGAGAGGATTTATAAAACAAGCTAACCAACCTGAAAAGGTTATCCAGCTGTTGTCTTCATTACTTTTATGAATGTTGCCTCGACTGTCAGCCCAGTAGAACCATCCTCTGATAATGTCAAATGTAAAGGCCACCGGGTCGACGACTGAAGTCTTTACATCAAACAGCTGAGATTTGACATTCAGCAGTCCCAACGAGTTCTTCTGCACCGTCAGCAACCGGGTTGCATTGCCTGTAAGATTCATAAACAGGATTGTGTAAATATATTTGAATTGTTTTTAAAATGACATCTTGTTTTGCTTCAAATTTAAACTTTAGTGCATGGGAGTAGTCTGAAAAGTTAATAGTCCTATTGTTCTTCACACTCAAATCTCTTTTAGTCAACATGTTTCTTTATTCATCACAATACAAACATTTGGGAAATTAGTTTGATGTTTCAAATGGTAAAAATGTTTAGCACTGATTTGCATTCCTCTAGGTTTACAAGTGTGGGAGAGTTTTTTTAAGTTACAAGTTTCAGTCCAGTTTGTCATCTTTTGATGTTTGATCTTTAGTTTCTTGCTTTTGTCTTCAGCTTATTCACATCAAAGTCCCATTTCAAATATGACTTCTGAAGTAAGCCACCTTACAACCCTTCATCTTGACATGAGTGTCAAATCTTTTGATCTAATACTTTGATTTAAAACTTGGCAGAAAAATTCACATGAAGATTACATGTCTTATTGGTTTAATAAAAAACCTTACCTGAAGCCAGACATTTAGACTCTTCAGTCAGTTTGAAACCCTCCTTGCAGCTGCAATAATACGATCCAATGGTGTTTGTGCAGTGATGTGAACACGGTGGAAACGATGAAGAACATTCATCAAAGTCTGCAAACAAATGGTTTTAGTTTCAGCAGAGTTTTAAAGTAACTAAGTGCAAATACTTTGTTACTGTACTTAAGTAGAAATTTTGAGTATCTGTACTTTACTTGAGTAATTAGTTTTCATCCTACTTTCTACTCCTTACATTTAAAAAAAAAAAAGTAAAAGTCATTTCTCCTATTTTGTGTCACCTTAAAAAAATACTATCCGAAAAATTGTGCAACCAGGTGTGAATTTAATTAAATTGGATAAGTATAAATGTATACCATTCTGATACTGTTAATTTGTACACAATCCATCACAGCTGCATGTTTTTAGAAAAAACAAAAAAACAACAACATGTTTTTGGAGAAGTCACCTCCCAATAAATGTATTTTGGAAAATCTAACTCCTCATTTTTACTCAATACTAGAGGATGTGACGTATGCTGAAAACCTTTACTGCTTTTATTTAAATGTCAGCCTATTTACCTTCACAGGCAACACCATTAGGAGAGACCTTATATCCAACAGGACAGTGACAGAGTGTCCCCCAGTGTTCATCAGTACACACATGACCACAACCACCATTGTTCATGGCGCAGATGCGACCTGCAAAGGGGATAAAATACAGAATTTCAGTATTAAGACTGACGTTTGTGTTTTTAAGCTTGAATAAATCATTGGAAAAAAAAAGGCAGGTAAATCTTACCACAGGTTATCGGCTCATCACTGCCATCAGAACAATGCATCTCCCCATCACACCTCTCTGCAGGTGATAGACACGTCCCATCAGGACACCGAACACCACCTGCATCACACATACCTGCAGAAATAAAAACACTGTTAATGAGCAAGAATAAGAAGCTGTGGCTATTAGCTCCACACCTCAGGTCATAAATACTGTCAATAATAAAAAATGTCTAATAAAAAAAAACAAAAAAAAAAAAAACAGTCTCTCACCACAGTCGTCTTCATCAGAGTTATCGCCACAGTCATTTTGTTTGTTGCAGCGTGCTTCTTTAGGCACACAAATCTGGTTCCGACACATCCATTCAGAATCCAGACAACCCTCTATAACCGGACAGTTCTCCTCATCAGAACCAGTGGGACACTGATATTTCCCATCGCAGCGTGCCGACACGTCAACACATCCAACAGAGTCCAAACAAGGAAACTGACCAGGAGGACAGTCAGAGCCTCGGGACACTGAAGGCAACAAGAGACAGGGGTAAAGCAAGCATGGAAGTTAGCTTAGTAAACATGATTCATTTATTTTAAACTACATACTGTCACAGTCCATTTCATCAGATCCATCCAGACAGTCTCCCTCTCCATCACATCGCCACGTGGCCATAATACAGTGTCCATCGTCACACTGCCATTGGCCCTCCAGGCATCCCAAGACTTGACCTTTACACCAGGTCAATGTGCAAACACAAAATTAAATAATTAAGTCATGGTCCAAACACAACGCCTTGATAAATTACAAAGTTTCTGAGACATACACAATATTCAGTGTTATTGTGAATTTGTTTGCAATATGTTTTTGCTGTATCAAAAACTTCTTGCAATTAAACAGAAACATAAAAAAAATGTTTAATTTCCAAACAAAATAAGCTGTAGCCAACAAAAATCAAAGTACTTGTTTGGACAGAAGCATGTCAAAAAGGAAAACATATGCCTTTCAGTGTAATTTCAGAGTCTTTGGGTATTTAAAGGATAAATGTGAGCCACTGCCACACCCAATTTATCTCAATTTTTGTATACTAAAAGCAACCTTAGCATTAGTGTGTTCACTAATGCAAATTAACTGAAGGTTTGGTTGAAGTTACTGAAAATCCATTTAATATTTCCTGAAATGTTCTGATAACAGCGACCAACAGTTGATGCTAAGGTTTTAGGTAAACATAACACGCAATGAGCACTTGGGGAAAACTCTCACTACACCTATAGGGGTACGTGTGTGTGTTTGTGTCTGTTTAATATATTTTTGCTTAGTAGCTGCTGACTAATTAAAATGTAAGGGAATGCTAAATTAAAACAATTAAAACCAACTCACCTGTGGAAATTCGTAAATTAGCCAGCAAACTAAGACAAATGAACGTGCGCAGGTCCATGTCGGCCCTCGCGCGGCTCATCGCATGAAACACCCACAGCTGAGACGAAGCGCTTTAATCAGCTCGCGCTGCTGCAGGTGCGCCTGTGATTAGGACCGGCGACTTCCGGTCCAGTTAAAAATCAATTGTACGTAATTTCAGCTGTAGCTACAATACAGGATGCATATTGGTGAACAGTCTGTTAGTCGTATTTTAAACATATTTTCGGGTAGTAGCCTATTCAAGATTTCATTAACAAACATTTTACCTTAATTCACTATTTTTCGGACTTTATGTTTATCACTGTCTTTATTATTCCAGCGTTGTAGCCAACGAACGTCATTTTAAATGCTCATTATATTTTTTAATAAGGTTCCCTTTTCAAAGAAGGTTTTAGCCTATCACAAAATGTCTTTACAACCCATTTGTAGTTGTGTGACAGCGTCAAATTGTTCCACTATTTTATTTTCATTAAATCAAAAATATCGACATATTTTTCACCTGTTATATAAATTGGCCCACTTTTCAGTTCTCTGTATCAGTTTATATAAAAAAATAACAATAATAAAACACAAAACGTAATAATTTGACTAAATTCAATCACAACGAAATTGTTGGAATTAAGATTTTATTTTTTGAGAAGTATACTGATTGGCACAAGTAAAAAATAATATCAAAGGCTCCTTTGATGGCATTTGTTTTGTTCCTTTAATCTTGCAGTGAAAGGAATGAAACCTTAAAGCTCTTTCTTCTCTCCTTTGAAGTCAAATGTGCATTAGTTTCCTAAATAAAGAACAATTAACAAGCAATAATGTTGACATTAAGCTGCAGCTTTTCATGTCCAAAATCCACCAAAACATCTCCCTTGTAAAAGCCTATTTTTATTACATTACATTTATTCATATCATATCATATCATATCATATCATATCATATCATATCATATCATATCATATCGCAACACATTATATTATATTATATTATATATTATATTATATTATATTATATTATATTATATTATATTATATTATATTATATTATATCAAATCATATATCATATCATATCACATTACATTACGTTGCATTGCATTACATCATATCATATCATATCATATCATATCATATCATATCATATCATATCATATATCCCATCACATCGCCTCAAATCATATTGTATTATATTATAAATATATAATAAATCATTAAAATAATATGTAGGGAATTTTAATCAGTGCTATTTTTATTGCAGTTGTTTTTCACTCATGGTGATTTAAGAATATTATTGTTGACTTTTTTTATTTAGTTGATTGATCTGGGGAAAAGCTTTGTATAAACTTATGGATTTTGTTGCCTGTTTTATTCTGTATTTAATTGTGCAGATAAATAAAATTAAATAATATGCACGTGCTTATTCGTTTATCTATGGTTATTTAACGAAAGTTAATGTTTAAGATTGTGGAAATTAGGTTTTTCTTCAGTACCTTCCCTGGGGATTTTCTCATAAACATCTGTGATTGTTTATTTATTGATTGATTTTTCTGATTGGGTCCCGTTTGGCCCCATTAATCACAGCACAGTGATGCAGCTCGTTTAATCTTCCTGACTAATTCTTATCAAAAGTATCTGTAACATACAGAACCGCAATCAGAGCGCAGGGGCTTTGTCCACTTTTCACACTTCTGTCACTTCAAAGGCCGCTGGTTTCGGTCCATAAAGACCAGGTCCCCCTGGGTTAAAAGGACGTCAGAGGCGAGGCGAGTGGATATAAACCTGAGCACCAGGAGCGCGAGGACCATCATTGTGGACCAGACTCTCATCACTTATGAAGCTTCCAGCGGTGGAGTTCGTGTTTGTCCTGCTGCTGGATTCAGTTCTGGGTCTCTCCGAGCATCGGGAGGAGATGACCGGACGCTCCGGCGCCTTCAGACGCACCGTGAGGCGGCAGCAGGCAGTCAGGCTGCCCCTCTACATGATGCGGCTCTACCGGACCATGCGGACCGAGGACCGGGCGAGAACTCAGCCTGCTGGCATGGGACAGCCCAGGGGAGCGCACGGGGGTCTCCACCACTCAGACTCTGTCATCAACCTTGTTGCTAAAGGTGAGTTTAACAGGAAATCATTACCTTTATTTGCTTTTAAACCTTCAGAATCAAAGTGTTAGTTAACCTAAATGTCATGTAAGGTTATAGGTTAAAATTATTTTGGTTCTGCAGAATTAAACTTAAAAGAAAAATGGAACCTAAATGTTTTCTTCTGCATCTTTCTTTCAGGCTGTGAGCAGATTGACCAGAGGTGGTCAGTCACCTTTGACCTCTCCTCCATGTCTGCTAGCGATGGCATCCAGCTGGCCGAGCTTCGTATCCGCCTACCCGCCTTCACCAAGTCCTCTGGTGCCTCCGTGGACATCTACCACTCCAACCAGAACCAGTACTCTGGTACAAACAACTCCGAGAACAAGCTGCTCTTGGGACGCCTCAGAGCCCACCCCAGCTTGATGGTCTCGCCCTCCTCCTGGAAGGTCCTCAACATAACGGATACGCTCCAGCGCTGGCTCCAGCAGGGTTCCCCAGGAAAGAGGACGGCGGATGAGGCCAGAGTGGAGGAGACGCAGGAGAGGACCCGGCACCCCACCGCCGACAGGGTGATGATGGTGGTCTTCTTGAAGCAGGGCCTCAGCAGCCGGCAAAACTCAACGCTGATTCGCACAGCAGAGCACTCCAAGTACGTGAGCGTGGGCAGGGAGCCAGCGAAGCCCACCTCCGAGGTGAGGAGAAGCAGAGAGAAGAGACATCAGCAGACCCAGAAGAGACAGAGAGATGGTAAAGCTACAGCAGAGGAGAGACAAGGTGGTCTCTGCAGGAGGGTGGACATGTGGGTGGACTTTAAGAAGCTCAACTGGAGTGACTGGGTCGTCTATCCCAAACGGTTCAATGCTTATCGTTGTGAGGGAAGCTGTCCCACGCCGGTAGATGAGACATTCAGCCCTACAAACCATGCCTACATGCAGGTAAGACATGTTTTAAACATTTGTGCTAACTTTGGATCATATGGTACTGTCACAGCTCCAACAAGTGAGTTATTGGCAGTTTTATTCTGCAAGAAAATAGTGCTCGTCTACAGCTCCTCTGACATGTGGGGTGTCCCTCAAGGATCCATTCTGGGTCCACTATTTTTTAGCTTATTGTTTTTAACTTGTGTTTCGGCGTACAACTGAAGAACCGTGTTCTAACCAGTGTGAATTTTTTTTCCTTTTCAGAGTTTGTTGAGGTTTCACCACCCAGATAAGGTGCCATGTCTTTCCTGTGCGCCCACACGCCTGGCACCGCTTTCCATGTTGTACTTTGAGAACAACAAGATGGTGGAGAGGCGCCACGAGGACATGGTGGTCGAGGAATGCGGCTGCCACTAAGGACAATAAAAACAAGTGAATGGATACATCCTGGCACTTTCCAGAGAAGAGGAACCACTCACGGAGTTAAAGATTTCTGGGTTTAAAACTCATTTTGAACTCTTTATAAAAGGCCTCAAAAGACTTATAATGATAAAGCACTGTCAAATTGCACAAACACATGGCTGTGCAAAACTACCCTTAAACTAATTTTTAAACGCACAAAGACTAATTAAAAGTCCCTGAATGATGGATAAATTTCTTAATTGATGCTTTGAGATGCCTGGGTCAATGACTCATATGTATGTTTGTCATAGATTTTATTACAATAAAACTTACATATCTTAGACAAGGAGTTGCAAGGGTTTTTATTAGCTTTGTCACTTTTTTCCTTTAAAACAAATATAGCTGAGAGTCAATAACAATAAAATCATTTGTCATTTTGTAGTAAGTTAGCAGATTTGTGTTAAACTTTCCTTTAAGATCATAGATGATTTTTAATAATGTCTATAAATCAGCTTTTTGAGCTTGCTGAATTCCAATGGCATTTCTACAGCAACCTCAGGAAGAGTAAGGCTGAGCTATGTGTGTGCACTCATAACTACAAAATGGTCTGTTTTTCAATTTTACCTTCATACTTAACACTTAAGTTTTGTTTTAAACATGAAAATACTTCAGAAATGAGTGGTCACTTAATTTAGGCATATTTTAAACAGAAAAGAAATCTAGCAGAATAAATGTAAATACATGAAACTGTTAAAGTTAACAGCTTGTTTATTGTAGTAAAGCAAAAAGCAGACAAACAAAAAGCTTTTTACTGAAAAGCTGAGAATTAAAGCAAAATCGAAACAGAAATTATCTCATCTGGTTCCTGAACACAGGAAAGTAAAAAATATTCACGTTGCCTTATATTTGTTTAAAGTGTAAATACTAAGTTTTAACAAATAAATTCACCTTTTACCTAAAATTAGGTTATTTTGTAATCTGTTTGCTGCTCCCAAGTGGACACAAGTAGTTACTGCTGATCAGAAAATAAAGCTCAAATAATTTCACATTGCCCTTTGTATATTTATTGCTTAAATATACGTCAAATAAAATACTAAAACTTATTTTGCACATGTCACAGATCATATAGTTACACAGAATAAAAAAAAAACAATGATTTATTCATCTAATAATAATATAAGCACAACATTTGAACATATTAATTAGATGTTAGAAAAACACATTTTTTTCCAGAACAGGTCTGATAAACAACAGCTGACTGAGACTAGACGTGTCAATTGATCTAGCTCAGTCAGCCTGAACTCTGTAAATGCAGCTGATGGTCTTCACATGTCCATTTCAAACTGGGCGTCTTCTAAAAAAAAAAAAAAAAAAAAAAATAGAGAAAAAAAACGTTAATTTCAGTCGAGTTAAACACATAAAGATTCAAAAGATCTGTTAAACAGACGTGTTTACCTGAGTTCTCTGTGTGCACGCTGTGTTTGCTGCTGTTTGACGTCTCGTCGGGTTTGTTTGCGTCATTAGCGGAGTCCGGGATCAGCGGCCTGGTGACTCCCGGGATGTCGGGCAGGTTGGGAGGAGTGCGAGCCAGGGGGGACGTCCGACACTGCAGGAGGAACTTCCTGTCGTAGATTATCCTGGTACCTGCAGAACCGCAACCATTTTAGAAATATATTTGTTAGATATCTGTCATATTTAAAGCTGCTGAGAATGTTTCAAAAATTGATTTTAGACACATTTTTTTGATGTAAAATTCCAGATATTTTCAGGATAATTTTAGTTTCTAATGTTTAATTGTAAAGCTTTGGTCTAAATTTATAATAAATGTTTGACATTAGTTTTTGTGTCGTCTAAACAGTTTAAAGAAAAGTTAATATGGCATAAATCACAAAATGAGTCTTTTTTTATATATGCTTTGTATAAAATACTGATTTACAGTGAAAACAGGAGTTTAGGTTATGAACATAGGCAACTAAAAATCATAGCAACACATAATAAACAACTTTAGTCAAATCCATAGACAAAATTTTAAGAAAAAATAAATTAAAATCCACATAATTCTAAAACGTAAATTTCCTCCCAGGTGTGTCTTGTTTCTTCCCTGTCCTCTCCACCTGACCATGACCACTAACCCAGTTCTGTTTAAACGGTCCCAGCTGCTGATGTTACAGAACATGTTATCAGTTGAACTCAACATGTGGATCGCTCTCAGGTGTCTCAGGCTCTCCTGTTTTTTTTTTAAACACCATGCTGGAAGCTTTCCAAGGCTCCAGCCGCTCCACAGGAACCCGGCTTCTGGGGAGAACTCATCCCTAATCCACATTATTGTGCAACTATAACTGGAAAGTTATTGGCGTCAATCGAATTTAAAATGCCCGTCATAACCAAGTGATCACAGAAACATCTATAACTCAGTCAACTTAGATATTTGATCAAATATGTATAGAAGTAGCTGAGAGTCGTCCCCAATTTGTACTCACTGATTGTGCAAGATCTGTTCTTAAACATTTCCATAAACTAGTCTGCCTGTTGGCAAATTATCTAAAGCTCCCAGGAAGTAATTAAGCAAGTAAATAGTATTTACAACAGAGGTGTATAAAGTACTTGAAAAAAAAACTACCTTAAAGGAAAATAACTTTGATATTTGGGGTGGTAGTAGCTGACACTCATTCTCAACACATACTCTGAGCACTTTGGCAAGCTATTTGAATTTAAAATCATTCTAGATATTAAAAAATGAGTTTTGGCTAGGAACAACTACATTTAGACTATCCTGAATTGTAATTTAATATATCTGCATTTACATTCTGACTTTACATTTTCTGCCAAAATGCTATGGAAATATGTGGCGTTTTGACTAGTTAGAATAATTATTCAAAAAAATCTTGAATATAATTCTGACTAGTCAAAACATGGTTTCAAGTATAAACACCATATAGTTTAAAAAGTATTCCAGATATCTCTAATTCAGTTGGCAATACCTTTAAATCTATTTTGAGTAGTCAATGATATGTAGATATGTTTTTTCTAGACATTATTTGTCTTTAAGATATCTGCAATTTAATTTGCACTAGTCATATATTTTTATCTGATAGCCACAAATATGTTTAAGATATCTTAAATGTTGTTAAGATATATTTAATTATGACTACTACTACTTAATATTCATCATCCTTCATAGTAGGCGACCTATGACCTATTATGGTTTTCTATTGCTATCGTCCCAATGTGCAACTCTACATTGGTAATCAGTTGGATATTGCAGGCAGAAATTATGGCTAGTCAGAATTAACTTAGAAAAAATATTTATCACGGTTCAATATTTTTTTTGATACAGAAAAGAGAAATGCCTATGGCCTTCTTGACTTGTAATTTATTGAAATTAATTATGAACATTTATTTAAACTCAAAAGTACCATTTTTAAATTAATTGTTGCTGAAACAGCAAGTTTCTCAGTGGATTTGTGCTCGACAATGCAGCCTAGGTAGTGTAGTCGAACACAGATCCATCGAGTCTTCAACACAGAGCATCTTCAGAAGACAAGCTAAAATAAAATTTAAAAATCTGTATTGTTTGATACAAGTGTGTATTGAACCTAGAGCACCGTATTGAACAATTCGATACAAATACATGTAATGTTGAACTTCCACCCCTAAACACTGAAAACTAACGTATCTATGTCAAAATACCTTTTGAGATATCTTGAATTGGAGCCTCCATATAACTTAATAGTAAATCTGACGTCATTTATACCAGCCAAAATGTTATTAGAAACATTTCAAGTAGTTAAAATACAATTAAAGATATCTTAAATAACTAAGTGGGTGAAAATGTATTTAGTCAGCCACCATTTGTTCAAGTTCTTCCACTTAAAACGATGAGAGGCCTGTAATTGACATCATAGTTAGAGACAAAATGAGAAAACATCTAGAAAACCACATTGTCTGATTTTTTTAAACAATTTATTTGCAAATTATGGTGGAAAACAAGAATTTGGTCAATTACAAAAATTAATCATAATACTTTATTTTTCAGACAGAGGTCAAAGGTTTTCTGTAAGTCTTCACAAGGTTGGCACACACTGTTGCTGGTATGTTGGCCCATTCCTCCA
>JAUBOC010000037.1:17943219-17962472 GCA_032275365.1 Anablepsoides cearensis | reverse complement strand
CAATAAACACTAGTGACCCAGTGCCACTGGCAGCCATGCATGCCCAAGCCATCACACTGCCTCTGCAGTGTTTTACAGATGATGTGGTGCTTTGGCTCATGAGCTGTACCATGCCTGCGCCATACTTTTCTCTTTCCATTATTCTGGTAGAGGTTGATCTTGGTCTGGACATTATGTCCATGTACATTATATAACTATACCTTGAATATGCTTCAGTAAACAGGTAAAAATACCAAATTTGTGTCAGTTTCCAAACACATATGGACCTAACTGTATCCTTGGTGGCCAAAAAGTTCAGCTTTAATCTCGTCTGACCTTTTTTGTACATGTTTGGAAAGTTTCCACTACGCCTCTTAAGCATTGCCTTTTTTTCCAGTTTACCCATCCATGAAGACTAGCTTCGTGTAGTGTGACTTACAGTGCTCTTATGGACTGGTAGTCCTATTTTTACAGAACCCCATCAGTGTTATCTGTGGCCTCTTGGCTGCCTTTTTTATTTACGTTCTCCTTGCCCAGTTTGAGTTTTGGAGGTTGACCCTCATTGGTAGGTTTGCTAAGGTTACATAATCCTTCCATTCTAATAATGGATTATTGGTGCTCTGTTGGATGTTGTCTAGGGTTTGGGATTTTTTTTTAAATCAAACCTTGATCTTTACTTCTCTACAACTTTGTCTCTGAACTGTAAGGACAGTTATTTGGTCTTCATGATGTCTCTTTGTCGGTGGTTGCCTTTACTGCTTAGAGATACACTGGTAGAAGTAATGCTGTGGTTTTCTACAGAAGGGGATGAATCCATATGCATGCACTAGTTCTCAGCTTTAAAGACTTTAGAAGAATTTCATAATTTAGTGTATTTTGTGTAGATTTAAACTGAACCCCCCCTGAAATTCTAAGCTGTATGGCAACAAAATAGAAAAAAATACCAAGACAGTGAAAACTAATGCAACCCACTTTATTGCAGGTGGAAGAGTGAGAGAAATGTTATTGTCGGAGTGGATTTTTGGGTGAGTTCAAGAGAGACGGGAAGTTGGAGGGTCCTCGGCGCAGACATGCACTCTACTGAAGAAGCCTTACTCGACACGTGATGTTGCCATCTGAGCCAAAACAGAAACAGACAATAAACGCAAAACACAAGGGGAAGAAAGAGATGAGCAATGACATGATAAACACATTAACCATAAACACCCAGTAACTGAAGCAGTTCCAGCTTAACAAACCCGAAGAAGAAACTCCTAGCCTTAAACATGCTTTTTATCAGTGTCTGTTATATTTACTGTACCTGAGTGCAAGTGAAACAAATATAAGTGTAAATGCATAGAAACATGCATTCTTGTATGCATAGAATGGACTTGAATTTAATTACAGAAATAAATGAGGTGCTAATGTTTGCAGTTCCATGACGTTACTCATCATGAACAATTTCCCAGCAGCCTTTGCTCAATAAATATCATAATAAAGTAAAGAAACTTTTGTCTTGTGTCTTTTTATTCTTATTTCATGTTTCCTGTAAAAGCATGTCATTAATGAGGATTTAGTAGTTGCTTGTAATCAGTCGGACGTTCCTCAGCAGCTTTACGTGATAAAAGTAGCACAAAAAGTATGGAAATTTGTGTTTGGTAGATTTATTTATTTGTATCAATGCTTGGCAATAAATCTTATATGGGGCACCTGATTGGCTGCCCCTGGGGGTACCAGAAGCCCAAAACAACAGCTAAATAAACCGTTTGAATGGTGCGCAACCCACATATTCAGCTCTACAGCTCATCCCACAAATGCATGTTCCTTACAAATGTGGCACCATTTAAAAGTTAAATTAACAGGCTTTCCAATGTTATAAGATTTATTGCCAAGATGCATTGTTACAACAAAGACATAATGCATCAACATAAATTTACTTACTTTTTGTGCAAAGTATATTTATAACAGCTGTCAAACCAACCAGTGGTACCCAATAAACTTTACTTTTTGCATAATTTATCCATCTTTATTTATTAGTTGTTTGGTTTTGAAATTTAAGCAGATTTACATGCTTATTTCCATTTTTCTTTATCAATTTCTTAGTTTTATTTGCTGCATTTGCTTGCCAAAATACATAACACTGCACATTCCCTTTATTTGATTAGGAGTGTTTGATGCTTTAGCAGGCTGTCTAGTTGAACTGATGCTGAGTGTCTGTTTTTATACCCATAGTCCAGAAATATCCCTGTTCAGTGTTTATGGTTTTATGTGGTTGTCTATGTCTCTGTTAGCCCTATAATCCAGCATCCCTGTGTCCATAAACAGGACAAAGCTGGTCCAGAAGGAAAAAAAAAGAAAAGAAACAGAAGGCAATTACAAAACATTGGGGTTGGGGCTCAAATTGGTCACTTTTGTCAGGATAAATAGGTTGCAACCCTAACACAGTAATTAACTAGTGGCATGGCATTAAGCCACTAATTGTATCTCCATGTTCTAATCTGAAAATCTGTTAATTACATTCAAACACGGACAAGTTGTTTGTGTGCTTTGGTCAGTGCCGTGATCCGATTATAAACCCCATAATGTTCAAAGTGCTGGAAATTACATGAGAAAGGAAGCTTAATATTAAGTCTTTACACATTACAGTAATCAAAAAAAAAAAAAAAAAAAGAAAAGAAACTGTTCTTTAGCAACAAGCATTTGAAACAAAGCTCAGATTCAATCGACTCATAGCTTTATATTTTGTTCTATATATCAACATTGGGGAAATTTATGACAAAATTGTGATGTTTTTGTGACTTTCCTGATCGTCACATTGTTCTCTGAGTGTAGTAAATAAACAACACCTGCTGATCAAAAAGGTTATCTGTTACACTTTTGTTTCTCTCGTAAAAATCATAAATTTGTTTATAATTAAATCATGTAAATGGTTTGCTTTTAATAAATCTATTAGTGCATATGGTAAAATTTCAATTAGTAGAGTATATGTTTTTAAGTCGCTGTTTTAACAGGCAGCACAGCATCAGGCAGTGTAATTTTCAGCTTCATTTATTAATTGCACTAATAATGAAGAAATGTAAAAAAAACACATTAAAGCAACAAATGGTAAATATTGTGAACTTTTACAGCATCTTATTAAGTTCATATGAACCCCAAAGTGCTTTACAATTCACCCATTCACACACTGATAAAAGCACATATGTGACCCATTATATCAAAATGAGGATTAAGTCAATTTTGGTCAAAATGACCTAATCTCATTTTCTGATTCTTGGCTTTAAAAGCTACATTTTGATACTTAGATCGTTCTGATATCATAAGTGGATCAATGTGACGTAATTTGTCTTGTTGGTTATGATGATACAATAATATTTGGTCTGAATCCTATTTTTTTTTTGTCATTTTAACAAGGATTTTTTGATGTTGTTTAATGAGGAAATGTCAAATAGTATTTGAATTTTAAGAAGTTTTTCTTCAAGATTGTTTTTTTTATTCAGACTTTTAAAAAAATTGCTTAAAAATGATTTTAAGAATTTATTTCAGACAGTTCATTCTAATTATACATTAATAAGGTATTTCTTTATTATAATTTGACAAAATGCAATTTTTGCAAACATTTTAATAAAAACACTGTATCGGCCAATTTCTCTCTCACATCCCACTTATAGACTTAATCCTTATTTTATTATAATGGGTCACTTATAAGGAGTAAGGGTGGATTTTTTTGCCTGTGAATTTGTTTTGTTTTTATCGTGAAGTAGCAGAGAATTAGTGACCACAAGAACTGGGGGTGCTCAGGGTGCTGCAGCACCCCCTTGTGGATGTCAATAATTGATACATCAAATCAAAGAACAGGGAGGAATGAGTACTTAAATGATATAAAAAGATATCCATGCATGTGATGTAAGTTCATAATCCAGTTATATCCTGTTTGGCTTCATTTATCCGGACTTTGAATCAGAACACACACAGAATCATGGCTTTAAGAATAATTTATTTCACCACCAAAAACTCAAACACTCACTTTAGCATTCAGCAGCTACATGTGTTACAGTAACTGGCATTTGTGCGATCAGATTTTTATGGAAGATTCTTTGTATTGGCAAGCGCTTAACGTTGACTCTTTGCTGTTGGATTGATCTGCTGAGCACCGTGTTGCTCAGCTGGTCGGGTTCTCTGGCTACGACTTGTACGGTCACATCCCGCTGTTTTACTTTTTATCCTTTGTGGCCTTTTCTTCAGCGGGCTCAGGCTTGGTCGTTTTCTCCTCGACTTTCTCTTTTTTTGTGTCTTCTTTTTTCGGAGCAGGTTGTTTGACCTCGTCAGCTTTGTCTTCCTTCTTGGGGTCAGATTTCTCCTCTTTCTCCTCACTTTTTTTAGACTCCTCTTTCTCCTCACTCTTTGTAGACTCTTCTTTCTCCTCTTTTCCCTCATCTTTAGGCTCTTCCTTGTCCTCAGCTCCCTCTGTTTTTTCCTCCTCTTCTGCTTCTCCTGTAGCCTCAGTTTCTTCTTCTTCTTCCTCTTTTGTTTCCTTCTCACCTTCGTCTTCAGCGGCCTCCTCAGCCTCATCTTTTTGCTCCTCTTCATCCCCTCCTGTACAGTTAAAATACACTTTAGTCATTATAATTTGATTAAATAGTTTTGGAAAGCAATAAATGATGCACTAACCCTCTTCTTCCTCTTTAGCATCCTCTTGTGCTTCATCCACATCTTCTTTTTCTTCACCTCCCATGTCCTCCTCTCCTCCCTCTTCCTCCTCCTCCTGTTTCTCCTCTGTTTCCTCTCCTCCCTCTTCTTCCTTCTCCTCCTCCTCTTCTACCTCTTCCTCCTCCTCTTTTGCCTCCTCCTCCTCTTCGGCAGGTGGGCTGGCCTCTGCCTGCTGGGCGTGGCTGGCAGAGATGATGCCCTCTGTGGTGCTGACGCTGGAGCTGAGCAGGCGGGAGGTCACCAGGTAGGAGGTGCCGGAGCTCAGGCTGGAGAGGACGGGCCGGGAGAAGGTGGGCATCACCATGCTGGGAGCGTACATGGAGGGCACGCCCACACTGAAGCGAGTCTCCTCCCCCTCCAGAAGTTTCCTGTTCAAGTTGACCAAATCAAAATTATAGAGAAGAACAGCGGATTATTTAAAATATATTAATTAATACTCAGGCTTAAGAAATTATAACCAAACAAGTTAAGGAGTTAAATGAGAAATGGCATTAACATTAAAGCTTCTTATTTACCCTTATTTTATATACCGAATCAATCAAACCCACAAAATTTGTATTTATTCTAAGTATTTAAAAGCAATTATTCAGATTTAAAAAGGTTGAGATTATCTTGCCTGTTGCAGATAATTCTTCAAATGGCTCAGTTTTGGAGAAGTTTAATTATGACCAAGTTCGTAAGCTAATAGCCTATCCAAGTAAATATAATAGTTCTTATTGTGTAAAATACTTATTAAAGCTTAGCCTCTTCTGTAAATGTGCAAATGCTAATTTAGGATTAAACTCTTAGCTTTTAGTTCTGGCTAATTATAGCTTTACTGCTAGCTTTTAGCTATGCTACATTTAGCTTTAACCCTTTAGTATGGGATAAATCTTGTGCCAGCAGGAACTGAATCTGAGTCTGCATAATTTGAAATTGAATGCAGTGGTTTGAAAATTAATCTTACCAAATTGAAACTGAATTTAAAGTTTAGAATTTTAATTAATTTGCTTTGAAACTTTATTTTGCTTTATTAAAAATTCTGTTTGACTACTTTCACTTTCAGTTCCAGAATTCAAATTTTTGTGTCACACATCCTGGTCCTTGAGAAAGCCAATGTAATCAAACACAGATCCACAGATTTACGTTTCACGTTGGTGAAGTTTGTGGGGGCCTGTACCAGGCCCATCAGGCTCAACAGCTTTGCTAATTTTATCCCTGAGCTGCAGTTTTGCTGGAAAATCCAAACTTCTCTGCTTCATTTCCTATTATTTGGTGAATCTGAAAGATTTCTCGAAGTCTTTCACCTGTATGCGGCGATCTCAATATCCAGGGCCATCTTGACATTCAGAAGGTCCTGGTACTCCTTCAGGTAGTGCGTCATTTCCTGTTTGGTGCCTCTCAGCTCACCCTCCAACTCTGCAATGGTGTCCTGAACACAAACCGGAGTGAGTATCCTGAAAACACAAACTGAATCTGTCTTGGAGCGCGCGCGTGTGTGTGTGTGTGTGTGTGTGTGTACTTACGTGCATGGCGGCTATCTCGGCGCTCTGCTTATCCTCTACGTTGTGCAGCTGTTTCTCCAGGGAGTCGTTGATGCCTCTGCAGGCGTCGATCTCCAGCAGGCGGGCCTGCAGCTGGCGTCGGTACTCCCCCGCCTCGTCTTTGGAGCTTTTCACGGCGCTGGTGTGGTGGGCCACCGTTTCTGTTAGCGTGCCCACCTTACTTCTGAACCACTCTTCGGCTGTCTGCATGTTCCTGGCCGCCAGCCTTTCGTACTGGGACCGGATTTCCCTCAAAGCCCCAGAGAGGTCCGGAGCAGCAGCCTCGGACTCCACGGCCACCTGAACGCCCAGCTGGACTTGGGCCTGGAGCTCAGCCACCTCGCCTTCGTGAATCTTCTTGAGGAAGGCCAGCTCCTCCAGCAGAGTTTCCACACTCTTCTCCAGCTCGGCCTTTCCCAAGGCAGCCTCGTCTGCTTCGCGACGGACCTCCATCAGCCTGCCCTCGGCCTCCTCTCGGGCCAGCATTTCCTCCTCATATCGACCCTGCAGGGAGGTCAGGGTTTGCTCCAGTCGCTCCCGCTGTCCCAGGGCAGCCTGCTGTTCCACCCTGGCCTCGTCGATGGCTGCCCTCAGGGACCGGGCCTCCTGCTCGTACAGAGCTCTGAGGCGGGACGGCTCCGAGTGCCTCTGCCTCAGCAGCAGCAGCTCCGCCTCCAGAGCTCGGTTCTGCTGCTCCAGCTCCCGCACCCTCTCGATGAAGCCGGCAAAGCGGTCGTTGAGGTCCTGCAGCTGGCTGCGCTCCTGCATGCGCACCGTCCGGAACTCGGAGCTGATCTGGGCCGCCTGGCTGAGCTCCAGCTCCAGGGACGTGGCCGGCGCCGAGGAGGAGAACAGCACCCGTCCGGGAGAGGAGTACTGCAGACGGGAGGAGGACATGGGGGATGCGTGGGAGGAGTAGGTGGAGTGGGTTCTCCCTCTGGTGGTCCCCACAACACGAGGGGATGGCTCAGCATACCAGCGCTTATATAAAGAGGAGGTGAAGTAGGGGTCATATCCGAGGCTGCTCATGGTTGGAGATTGGCTGTTACCCTTCTCCTCCCTATGTGTGTGTGTGGAGATGTACCAAGGGCTCAGGTTTAAGCCCGTACTGCTCTCTGCAGCAGCAGGCTGTGCTTTTATAGCCGGCAGGAGTCTGACGCAAGCCCTTCCTCCAAACTCTGACAATGCAGTCTCTCTCTAACACTGCAACAGCACCAAGTGAGAGGGGAATCAGTTTAGGTGTAAAGAGTCAGGGTTACAAGCAGAGATTAACGAAAGAGAAATAATAAAAAAAACATACTACAAGCTATTTATAATTCAACAAACACACACAAACATAAATCTATTTACTAGTTTGTGCAGTGTTACTTTCAAATTTCATGAGAGGCAAAATCATAGAAAGCATTCTTACTGCAGGATAATGGAGGCGAGGTTTGCTGGCTGAGGAGAGGTGACGCAGCATGTCTCCTCCTGGTGAAACGCTGGAACTGCAACCATGACCTTAAAGCACTTGCAATGATAAACAATGGACCCAAACAGCAGGTGAGTGAGGACATGTTGGAGGAACATTAAAACAAGGAAACACTGCAAAGATTCCTCACTACATTAATTAGAATTGGTCGAACTTTCAACAAACTTTAATGGAAAAAATCCATAGAGGCATAACAATAAACAATCTCATGTGGTATTATGTGTCAGTGGTGATAGTATAAGATTAGGATGACACACTAAACTTTTGCACAATCTCTGGAAAACTGACTGAATTACAGCCAGTTTTGTGTTTTCTAAATTCAGTTGGCTGTGAAGGCCATCTTAAATTGGTTCAGCTCCAAAAGTAAATCACATGTAAGAAGTACATTTCATGATTATTTCCTGGAAATTTTATCAAAGTTTACAGACAGACAGTATTGACATAAGTAACTGCAAAGTTTTTTTATGTTTTGTGCATTCTGTTAGATTTCAGAAATGGTGTTAGTAGTCAGGTTCAGGTACTATCATACCAAAACTTATGTCAGTATCAGCATAATTGACTGAAATATAACCAGTTTTGATATTTTAAAGTTAGACTTGCTGTCACAGCAATCATGAGTTGGATTGACTGAAATATTTAATCAGTTGTAGATGTCAATCCAGCGATTACTTCCTGCAGGTTTCATTACCATTTGTGCAGTGGTTCATGAGATATTTTGCTAACAGACAGAGAGTGCTGACTTGACGTAAGTAATTGCAAAGTTTAAAAAAAATCTTGTGCAATCTGTTAGTGTTCAGAAATTGTGTTGGGAAGCAGTCTCAGCTACTACCACAACAAAGTTTAGATCAGTATTAGCAGAATGGACTGAAACACAATACATCTAGAGAGGACAAAAAAAACATTAACATTTCATTATTGTTGTAGGCTATAAACTAATACTATTCTGTCTATTTAAGTATAAAAAGGGTACATTTTACTGTATTATACAGTACCTGTTTTTATATTCTTGTTTTTCATTTTGCTGTTGTCTCGAGTTTCATAGATGAACAGTTGTGCTCATCTGCAGCAGAAATTTGCCTGGGGTTCAGTTACACCTATAGCTACTGATACGCACTTTCTTTCCTGGTGTGACTGGTGAGTTAGTGAATCTGTGCATGTCTGCAGTGGCGCTGCAACATTTATGCTAAGAATGCATTTTGCTTTTCCAGTCCCACGCAGTTTTGCAGTTAGTTTTATAGCATGTGTCGCCCGTTTTTTTTTTTTTTTTTCTATTTGCAGCAAATACTTGAAAAGCACTTATAGATGGAGGTGGGAAACCTCAGTGGGAGCTGTATGGACTCTGCTGCACGCTGAGTCATCAGTAGCACATCACAGAAACTCCCCTGTGTACATTTTTTTTCTCGCTCTAACAGCAGTCTGACAATCTGCACCGGGGCAATTTGTGGCAGACGAGATGCTTTGCAGAACCTGAGGCGACGGAAGAGAGAAAGCAGATCATTAAGATGTCTTTCAGAACAAATTAAATCAGTGTTAACGCCAGGGTGGTTCCTTGTTCTGTCTGTGAAGTTGAGTGATGAAGATCCAGCATCATCAGCACACTAATTACAGCGTCACACTCTTATAAGAACAGCTAAACATTCTATTTTTCTATTACAGCCATTCTTTGATGGAACGCATACTGCCTGCTGCTTTTCCTGTTTTAAACTGATTATCTTGTGTTGAGTGACAATAAAATTGTAGATGTTGTGGTCAAACCTTGTAAAAACATTATGCACAATCTTATATGGATTTGTCAGCACGATGGTTTAGTGGTTAGCATTGATGTCTCACAGCAAAAAAAGGTCCTGGATTCAAGCCCAGGGTCTTCCAATATGGAGTTTAATCATTTTAGAAAAGTGCACATTTTACATCTGCATATATAAAATACACATTTCCATACAAACCACCATTTGAATATGAAAAATAAATACGTGCAAAGACTAATAAAAGAAGATGTTCTTGTCTGCAGAATCATTTCTGCCTATTTCTCCTCTCACACCAGTACAAACCAAAGTCAAGGTCATGATAAAACTTGGCATCACTCCTAGAATTCCATTAGTTCTATTTTTGGACAAATTGTGGTTCGTTTCTTCTGGATCATAATTTAATCATAGGGGACAAAAGACTATCTGACCTTTCAGCTTTCGGGGCTCGTTTTCCAACCTTCGTTTCACTAATAGATGTGAACTTCAGCATATTTCTAATGTGAAAAGAAACAGCTTACTTATTTAACAGCTGGCCCAACAATAGGAAGAAAAGATGCCAGCGTCATCAGTTTGCACCAGTTTGGTATTTTAGTGTATTTTTACATACAAAATGGTTTAATCAGTCTTTGTAGAACAGTAGAAAACAGAGACTGCAGAACTTAAAATCACAACTTTTCTATGTAATACGAGAGTGCCTCCTAGAGGTGGTGGTCAGTAATAACACTGTAAACTAACCTGCTTTTAAAAAATTTTCACTGAAATTATCGATTTTTCTTCTGTACATTTTTTTGGCATCTAAATAATTCCACAATTTTTGTGTTGTTTCAACACTTGATGCTATGACTTTTAGTATTTCAGCAAATAACACAATGCATGAATTTCACTGCCATTTTTATTTCTCATTAAAAGTCTTCAGCATCCTTATAACCCTTCAAAATGTTTGGAAAACTTTACTGTAATTTTTACCTATTGTTCTGGTTCAGTTTAAAAAAATGTTCAAAATTTCAGCTGTCTTTAGATTATTTTTGGGCTAATTTTAGCTTTTTTCTTCTTTTTCATCTATCATTGTGCTCCAATCAGCTATTATTCTGCTAATTTCAACAGTTTTGTATCTTTTTCTTCTTTTAGCTAACTTATTTTTTTTGTGTGCTTCTTTCAACTGCTTTTACACTATTTTTTAGTTATTTTCAGCTAATTGTAGCTTTACTTTGCCCCTTTTTGTGATCATCTCAGCTTCTTACTGCTTAATTCAGCAAACATGCTTATTCTGCTTATTTGTGTTCATTTTTGCTTTTTCTGCTATTTAAAAAAAACTATTCAGCTAATTTTTTGTACTCCTTTTGTTTTTCTGTTAATTTATTTTTCTCTTCTTTCACTGTTAGCTCGCTAATTTCACCTTACTTATGCTACTTTTAGCTTGTTTTTGCTATATTTAGCTATTTCTACTTAACTTGACATAACCAGCTTTCAGTGAAAACTGTTAACAATTAGCATTCACTCTGCTTTTTTGCAGGAAATGCAAATTAATATTGACTGTAGAATGGTTTCATATTAAGATGCACCTCTAGATATTTGGCAACTTTAATAAGATTTATTTTTTTACTGACAATAATTTGTCTTCACATTATTATATTGGTTTATAAGGAGAAACAACTAAAAGCAGCAGCAACTGAGATTCAGACTGAGTCAGTTACATTGATTTGGAGTATTTTTGAGACTGATATTTAATGTATTGTTAGGCAACAAACTGACACAAAAGATCCTCTGCTTTCATACAGAAAGTATGAACTTATATAAATGTAATATTCAAGACAAATAGGAAATGTTTGCTTTGGAGCCAGTTTCTTTCTCAGCTTTAAAGGTTTTCACCTCAGTGTGAAGCTTCTCTTTGAAGCCAGCTCTGCTCTTTACACTTTTGTTTCCAAAGATCTCAGTTTAAAAGTCATGTTGCTATTTTGGGTTAACCGTGACCTCTGGCCTTCCCCGCCTGGCCCACGAGCCCAGCCTGGGTCTGGTTCTATTGGAGTGTCTGGTGTGTCCATCAGACATTGAGAGCCTCTCACAGGTGGAAAATAAAAAGGCCTGTCGGCTCTCTCAGCTGCTATAAAAAGAGTGTGGTAATGCTGTGAGGCTCACTGTTGGTCAGTCAGCGTGTGAGCAGCTTAGAAGGGCTGAGGGCTCCGTGTCTGCTTTGGGTTCAACTTTAGGAGAAACTTGTGACAAAATGGCCGGAGTTCACCGCTTAGTCATTGTCCGCCACGGAGAGAGCTCCTGGAACCAGGAGAACCGCTTCTGTGGCTGGTTTGACGCCGACCTCAGCGAGAAGGGCCTGGAGGAGGCCAAGCGTGGAGCCCAGGCCATCAAAGAGGCGGGCATGAAGTTCGACGTGTGCTACACCTCCGTGCTGAAGCGGGCCATCAGGACCCTGTGGACCATCATGGAGGGCACGGACCAGATGTGGCTGCCCGTGATCCGCACCTGGCGCCTGAACGAGCGTCACTACGGAGGCCTCACCGGCCTCAACAAGGCCGAGACGGCCGAGAAGCACGGCGAGGAGCAGGTGAAGATCTGGCGCCGCTCTTTCGACATCCCACCTCCACCCATGGATAAGGACCACCCTTACCACAAAATCATCAGTGAGGTGAGACGACCAACACTTGGCAGAACAAGTCAATTATCAGTAAGTGACACGTGACAGATATATTTCCTGAACTAATATGGTTTGTTCTACTTCCAGTCGCGACGTTACAAGGGCCTGAAGCCCGGTGAGCTGCCCACTTGTGAGTCCCTGAAGGACACTATAGCTCGCGCCCTGCCTTTCTGGAATGATGTCATCGCTCCTGAAATCAAAGCGGGGAAGAATGTTATCATTGCAGCCCACGGAAACAGCCTCCGTGGGATCGTCAAGCACTTGGAGGGTAAGATTTACACTCTGCAGCTCAACAAAGCTTTAAAAACGCAGATAAATAATGACTGGTTGTTTCTGAAAGGATACTCTGTCAACTAGTTATCAATAATCAGTATTTAATAGAAATCATGGAGTATACAAATGATTAGGAATCTACAACCAGTTAATGAGGGCTCATTAGTTTTTCACTGTTTTCTTATTAAACCATGATGCATTAATCAGCCTCAGCATCATTGGCACACATATTTTCTTGTAATCAAGCTATGTTTGGTGAAAAAACAGTGACAAACTATACAAAAGATGTTGTACAAAAGAGTAGATGTTTAAAATTAGTTAATGCATTATTATTTTTACATTATTATGTCATTTTGAGAAAGAATTGTCCTGAAAAGCTATAAAAACTAATAGACAAATGGCCTCTACCCTTTCCTTCATATGTTCCATGATTGGCTGTTAAATGGTTTTTTGATAACTACTCAACACTTTAAAAATGCATGCTGCATTTGCATACAAGGAAATATGTGAATAATCACAGACAGCTTTGAATTCCGCTCCATATAAATAACCTCGTGCACCAGAGCTCAGAGCAGAAGGGTTGTGAGTTTGGTTCCTGTTACAGTCACGACCTTTATGTAGAAAGGTTGTACTTATTCAAGGCCAGGGTCAGATATGAACACGGGATTTTACATTCACTGAGCAGTTATAAAGGTCAGGCGAAGAGAGCAGGAGGGGTGTCAGGTTGTGTTGAACAGTTAATATCTTACTTGTCGTAGATAATGCTTTGAATATCCTCAGGTGAAGATGTAGTTTAATTCTGACTACAGCAAGTCGGAGCAAAGCCAAGACAGAGACCTCTAGTGTCAAATATTTCTTAGTTGTTTATGCAAATGCTAATTTAGTCACCATCAAATTCATATTAAAATTCTTATTTTAGTAGAATATTTATGTCAAAAGTCGTACAGCTAGCTGCTCCTGCAAATTAGAACATTGACCATGATGTGTTAAAGTAGTGGTTGCAAGAAAACAATGTCAAATTTTGGCCTTGCTCAAACTAATGAAAAGCAATCAATCCAGTGTAATTCGAGGTGGGTAGAGTACCCAAAAGTTGTACTCAAGAGAGTAGCACTTCTTCAACATATTTTTACTCAAGTAAAAATTAGCCATTCAGAAAATTACTAGAGTAAAATACCTTGTATTTTGTAAAAAAACTACTTAAGTACTGGGTAACCTATTAAAATATTGGATGCTGTCATCAGACTGACAAAAAATAGAAAAATATATGCAAAATCTGGAGTTTTTAAAGACTAAAACAAAGACAATTAATACAAATAAACATAATCTAGTTCAAGGAATAAAGCTGTGGAATGTTTTGGGAAGTGATGAAAAAAATGCAGGATCACTGTGTATGTTTAAAAAAAGGATAAAAGTTGGACTTTTAAAGAAATATGAAACTGAATAATGTGTATCTTCATAAATTTTTGTTCTGGAGGGATTAGATGATATTGTCTTTTGTTTGTTAATGACATAGATTTTCTGTTTTGTGAACCTGTTTTTTGGTAAAAAGGAGCAGATATTATAAGATTTTTTTCTTCTTTCTGCTGCCTTTCATTTCATTTTATTTGAGATACATATATGGATTTTTTTTCTTTTCTTGATTTTTCTTTTGTGTTTTTCCATGTATATAAAATTTGTTGTTTTTAATGAAATGAATAAACTAAACTAAACTAAACTAAATAATTACAAAATAAATTCCAGCAGAAAAATCACTTTTCCAAGTCAAAATTATATACACTAAGTGACAACTGCCAAAGGGAGTAGCAACAAAAATTAGCTTGTTTTAGCTAACTCTGGCACATTTCTATTTGTTTCTTGTGCATCGTCCCTCGACCAATAGATTAAAAGTACTTTCAGTGACTATATATACTGATCTGTTTATCATACATGCACCTGACCTCTAAATGTCTCAGATAGAAAGTAGCATTAAAACAACAAAGCTTCAACATTAAACTGGAGGAGTCTCTGCAGCATTTCTGGCTAAAACACGTTTGCTTTTTATTCAGTCAAATTATTTACAGTGGGTAGAGTATTCAGAAACTTTACTCAAGTAAGAGTTGCAATACTTCATAATATTATTCAAGCAAAGTAAAAAGTACAGTGGAGAAAAGAATTGTTTCCCCCAAATTTACTCGTGAAAAATGTAATTGAGTAAATGTTGAAACAATGAAAAGTATAAACACCAACAATGATATTTAATTGGATCGTGCTTGTCACACTTAGTTAAGACCCTGAAAACACATGTAAGGACTTGAAGGACAAATGGTAAATTATGTCCCCACTTAGAATCTAATTACCAAATAGTACTACTTTGGGTAATTTGTTTTAGCCATTGTTTTCATGTCAATGTGGCCAGTCTCCAACAGTGACAAATACACCAGTTTGATTCTCCTGTTCGTCTTGTCCAGGTATGTCTGATGCAGCCATCATGGAGCTGAACCTTCCCACAGGAATCCCAATCGTGTACGAGCTGGACGCAGACCTGAAACCGGTCAAGCCCATGTCTTTCCTCGGCGACGAGGAGACAGTAAAGAAGGCCATGGAGGCCGTGGCTGCCCAGGGCAAAGTCAAGAAGTAAATCTACCTGCATCCATAAACAGGCAGAGACTTCTCAATCTTTATTCTTCTCACTTTTCCCTCTAATTGTCCATCCTCATATTTCATTCCAAATGGGGAAATGGTTAATGGTTCTTTGGGAGAAGAGCCAGGCCCCTGCATTTTACGCAGTCACACACCACTCAGCCCTTTTAAATTGTGGTCAAGTCCTGCTTTGTAGGGCTCGCTGCTCTGGCACAACCAATAAAGTCGTCATGTTTTTACATAGACCTGTGCCTGGTTCATTTTTCATCAAAAAAAGAAAAAACACAAAGTCATCTTTATTTCATACACCCACTCTTCTTCAGTGCTCATTTGGAAATCAGTGGTTTCAGCAAAGTGCAAAGGTGCTGTGAAATCTAATCCTGGCGAGGCAGAGAGGAGGATGAAAGGAGAGAGAGAGAGAGATGCAGTCTGAGAGGAAAGTCAATGGGTTCATCCTGGCAGCGCTCCCCTGATGCAGGAAACCGTCTGCTTGTCCCTCCACTGTAATCAGACCACAAGAAAAAAGCAGAATGATGTTAAACAACTGGATAGCAGGCAAAAGTAACACCCAATCTGTGTTCTGGTAAGACTAGACAAGTGACAAAATATGGAAAAATAAAATAAAAACTGATAAACATTTGTTGTTAACCCCATTTAAGGGGTGGGGGTATGTTACCTGCTGTATATATCAAAAATAAATTTGGCTTTCCATAAAAACCTTGAAACTGTCCTCTGTCTCTTCAAGAACCTTGTACCGTTTCTGACACTCCCACTTCAACACATCTTCACAACAATGCTTTGGGGAAGGGGGGCTCCGTGGTGCGGGAGCTCTGTTGGTGACTGAGATCCAGGGAGGAGCTTTGAGTAAATAGGCAGAGCTTTGTACCACCAAGTGTTTAGGCAGCTCCACATGGCTACAGGAGATTCAGGGATTTCTTAAACTTGCATGAATGAGTCAAAGCAACACTCTGTGTAAGGACATTATATACTGTAATGTAAAGCTCAAAAAAGCAGATTTTGCATGATTTTGCATAAGACATTCAATACAGCTAACCAAAATTAGCAAATATAAAATTATTACTCAATTTTATTCACATTTGATTTATATTCATTTGTCTTTGAGATCCTGCTGAACTAAATAGCTTGGGGAAATTAAAATAACACATCAAACAAAAGCTGGAGTTAAATTATTTGTGTGGCACCACCCAGTATAAAAAAAGGAACAAGCTTCAACTCAGATCTTTGATAACAAACTGGAACATTTACAAAATGTTTATTATGACATGGTTAGACAAGTCTGTTTAGTTCAACCATGTAACAAAACATTATAATGGTTAAACGGAAACAATAAGATTACAAGATAAAAATAAAATAAAATCAGTCAAGATACAATTGTGACAGTTTACTCATAATGCCACAGTGCCATCTGCTGGTTAACAGGGGAAATCAACATTTTAGGACTAAAATGAAAAAGCTCAACCAAATCCAAGTACATATTGCTGAAAAATCACCAGCTTTGCTGTGCAGAAATCCAAAACGTTTCGAATGAACACAGTATTTGTGATACAGTATTTCCTGTCACATATACTAAGGCTTCTCTGCATCATTGTAGTTTAAACTGGAAGCTCATTTTCCCCAGTCAAAACATGCACATCCTTCAAATACAAAATGTCAAAGAAAACATTTTTATATTTAATAAACTTGGAAAAACACACAATTTAACCCTTTTGGTTGCATAACTGGCATATTTACTTATGAACTCGGTTCAGCCAAAGTGAAACAGGAAGTGACCTCAAAGGGAAACATCTTTAACAAAAACTCACTGGTCTTTGTTTATTGAAACAATATTACTTGAACTCTGACTCTTCTTCATGTCTTTCTGTTAGTGACTTAAAATGATTTGAAGAAACATCAGATTCTTCTCTACACTGTGTTGTTAGTCATTGTAGCTCTGTTCACATGCAGGCGTTCTTTGACATCACATCTCAACTACTGTTCATCTCAGCAGCGTGGATTTTTTTTGCAACGTTATCGACGCTATTTTTAAAAAAATACATTCATATTTATTACAAACATTTGATGTCACAGGCACTTTAAGGGAAAACAAACAACAGATTATATATTTATATTGGAAATGTTACCCAAACAGCACAGGCTTTAAAATGAATCAGGAGTATTTTAGTTCTGTCAGTGTTCTTCCAGGGTCCATTATGATTTGATTTTAGGTGGAGTTTCATTATCTGTCATTTTAGGACTGGATTGTTTCCTAAAGGGCTTGAAAAAGTTTGGAAGAGACGCTATTTTGTGACGGTTTTTCTTGTAGGAAACAGCTTTATTGGTTTCTTCCTTCGATTTGACGACATACTCGGCAGCGCTTGTGACGTTCTTCTCTATGTTGTTGATCAACTCCCCCTGGTGGAAGGAAAACAGAACTGTCAAGAGTTTTTAACATCTGTATTCATAAAGCTGTTCCGTTTTGAAAATATACTTTTACCTGAATTTCCAACAGAATAGCCGTGTCTGCAAATATCTCGTGCAGCTCTTTGATGCTGGACTCGAGGCTGATGATGTCCTGATGACGACTCTCGATCTCAGTCAGAGCTTGACTTGAAACGCGGGCGTCTGAGTTCATCTGTAGATAAATGCCATTTTAAATAGAACAAAGCAGTATTTTACATTTCAAACATAATTTAGCGCTAAATAACTAAAAATTATTATTGTAGAGTATACTGTTTTAGGTGCAAAGCAGGAGGTTTACTAACATCAGATATGAAGATGGTAAGGTTGTCTCTTAGCAGCATCTCCTCCAACTCTTCATCTGTCGTCACTTTACCCACTGTGAGACAAATAAGTTAAACATCTTTAACAAATTGAAATGAATGATATTTGAACATGATAATGACTAAAATACACTGATATGACAAAGCCATATTACTGACAGATGGTGTTTTATGGTCACTTACAAGCTTAATGTTGAACATTTCAAATAAATGTGAAATACTGGGTCTTCACCACAGGATAGAGTGACTAAAGCTGAACTCAGCATGACTTCAACCCACAGCAATGAGTGTACAATATACAGTATAAACTAGTACATGTGTACACATTACACAAAAGAACCTCATAAACAAAATAACACAGGCAGGAAGTCTTTAAAAACACACAAATGTTGAGTTTCAATTGTCTTTTGTTTTAAACTGATGGTGTGGTAGTGATTTATCTGAAATAAGCTTTGAAATGTAAGGGTAAAAACAACACATTTTGAATTACTTTACATACACACACTAATGCGGAGGTATGGTTAGGAAATATGAAACAAAATCTTTATACATCTGAGTTAAAAGCCCGTGTAAAAAACAACCTGTCAGGCTGGATTTAAAGGACTATAAACTCTGTAATGCACATATCAAGAAATAAACAGTGATTTAAATCACAAAGAAGTGATTTGTTACGTTGCTATGAGACATAAACGTTCATTCACACACCACCTAAATCAGGCATGGGCAATCCTGGTCCTGGAGGGCCGCAGCCCTGCATGTTTTACTTGTCTCTCTGCTCCAACACACTTGGTATGAATGAATAAATGATTATCAGGCCTCTGCAGTACGGAGGACCAAAACTGACATAATTACAAATAAAAGTAGAATTATATGAACCACTAAATAAATACACTTGAAAGGCACCAATTAAATTAAAAAAATAACTTTATCTCCTGTTTTATATTTTCATTGACTTTCATTTATTTTTCCAGGTTAGGTCCAATAAATTAGTCTATATATTTGAACACATAATTTAAATTTTACTGTTTTTTAAAACATATATTAATTGTTTTTCATTTTACTTGTACTTCATGCATTTGTGTGTTTTTAAATGTTTATACTAAACTATTTTTATATTATTTTCCCAACAAGTCTTTTTATTTCTATGTGTTGCTTGTGCTGCCTCAGTTTAGCTAAAAGTTTAAAATTTAGTTTAAAACAAAGGCAAGGAAGAAAACATTACCTGTGCACCTTTTTTAACTAAACTTCAAGCTAAACTATGGCACAAACATGCAACTCATAGAAATAAAAAGACTTGTTGGACAAAATTATAAAAATAATTCAATTTTAGCATTCAACGGACACTAATAGGAAAAACTATGTTAAATATACATTAAAAAAACATAAAAATTTAAATTATGTGTTAAAATATATAATTTATTGGAACTAAGCTGGAAAAATAAATATGAAGGTAGAGCTGGGCGATATGGCCTAAAATCAATATTGCGATATATTGACCAGTTCACCTCGATAACGATAAATGCACGA
>JAUBOC010000037.1:17931734-17943119 GCA_032275365.1 Anablepsoides cearensis | reverse complement strand
CGACACGGGCAAAATGACGTCGGTAATTAACATAAATGTCGGTATCGGTAATTTTTCGGTATATCGCCCAGGCCTATATGAAGGTCAATTAAATTATAAAACATGAGGTAAAGTTCTCCTTTGTAATTTATTTGGTGCATTTTTAATTAATTATTAATTAATTAATTAATTTATTTATAGGTTCTTTATCTATTTCTGCTTTTATTTCTAATTATGTCAGTTTCAGTCCTCCATAGTACAGAACTTGGAAGATGTAGTTCAGTGACTGAATCAGGTATGTTGGAGCAGGGAAAAATGTAAAACATGTAGGGCTGCGGCCCTCCAGGACCATGATTGCCCACCCCTGACCTAAATGGTACTTAGAAAGCACTTAAGATTTGTTTAAAACCGCTCACCGATCTCCAGCTGCCTCTGAATTTTTGCTTTGCATTTTTCCCGGAAGGAGACTTGGGCTCTGTGGTGATCCCTCATGACGTCAGCAAACCAGCGCGTCAGGTGTGAGTGCTGGTGGGAGGGAGTCGGCAGACGTTTAAAATCAGATTACTGAGCCGTGGATGAAAAAAATTAATCAAGCCATTAAAACATCAGTCATATAGAGGAAGTACAGTTCAGCAGCAGCAGCACCGAGTGTGGCGCATGTAAGGATTTTTTTCTGTGGTAGCTCCTATGCAGAAACTACTGCCTGTTGCTTTCTGCATTAGAAATAACTGTAATTATGGTCACAAGCAGAGTTTTGTGTAACCCATAGATGTGATTTGAAGGGCAAAGACCAGGGAAATTACTAACCTGAGACGGGTCACGTGCAGTGCTTAAAATAAACCTTTTTTTTTTTTAGCTGCATGATAACCATCTCACTCATTATATAAACTTATTTAGTACATATATTTAATGATTAAGCTGAGTTCAACCCAACAAAACTCTAAAGCAGCAGTCCCCGGCCTCCCGTGCACACCAGTTTTAATATTTATGTGACCCAGTATCAAATGACCCATGGACCGGTACCAGCCTTGGCCCAGTGCTTAAGAACCTATGTTCTGCAGGACATGAGGCAGCAGCACAGATTAGATACACAACACGCAGCTGGTGTGAATGTACACAACAACACAAACATGTCAGCCTACATGAGAGTAAATTTATCAGATAATAAAGTAAGTATTCATGAGAAAACAAATATCAGTTACAGACCTGATTCCTCTGAATACGATGGATCACTGAGACGCTACTGTTCTCATCTGCTGGAAAGTTTTTCTGCATTGCTGAAAATAACCAAAACAGATCATGTAAACAAAGTATTAATAACTCTAAAACACCTCATGCTGAAAATTAGCTCTCTTTCTAGATTTGCATAATAATGTTTGGAGATTTGTAATTTTTTTTAAAGCTGATGACCAGCAGCAGCAGTTTGTAGTTCCTCATTTGCAAATCAAATCATGTTTTCTAAGCTCCTGACTGAACAAGCAGTAAAAGAGGAAGTCTCTGTGTAAAACCATAAACAACAGCAGATATTACACAGCACAGATATCTAATCTAAAGCAAACTGTTCAGGCTTCATCTTGTCAAATCGATTTTAAAGAAATAATAATAATAATAATAATAATAATAATAATAATAATAATAATAAAAAATTCCACCTACTTTTTAACTTGGCTCTGACCACGTTGGCATTTTTTCTGGTCTCGCTGTTCAGCAGCTCCAGCTCCTCTTTGTTTTCTGAAAACAAATGCTCAAGTTTACTTTAGAGAAGAAACTAGAGGTTTAAGGTGATACGAACAGGCTTAAAAGAACCGTGTTGCCGTAGGATTATAAAACAGATTAAGCTTAAGCCAGATAAAGAAAAAAAAAAAAAAAAAAAAACAGAAACTTTGACAATAACACAGTGTAAACCTCACACCCTAAAAAAAAAAAAAACAGTAAACAATAACACCTATTTGTCAAGATTTATTTTCTGTTTTTGCTGCTCTGTTTGTCTTGTGGATCCTCAAAGAGCCGGCAAATATTTAAAACATTAGCGTAACAGCTAAGAAATCTAGTTCTAGGTCAGGCAGGTAACCTGGATAACCTCACAGATCTTACCCTTGTCTTGGTTTGAAGATGAGAGGATGATAGTGTTTTGTCTCTTCTCCACTTCCTCTGTTTGACTGGAGATTTTCTCTATGAGGCCTCTCACCTCGCCCACCTAAACAAACACACACCAACATGAACGCTCATGGAATGAAACGTACGGCCTGCAGACAAGCTGGTCTCACTTTACATCCATGGTATATGTTGTGAGAAATATAGATTTCAAGCTAAGTGGCACTAGATTTGTAACATTGTTGCTCTGAAAAGCACATTTTGTCTTTGTGCAAATTTATGAATGGCAACATAAGAAGAAAAAAAAGGCTAATTTGTTTAATTACACTATTTGATGTTATCGTTTTGTTTTCACACAACATATCCACCACAACCATTTGCTTTTAACCCCCCGCGAGTTTTACCGTTTTGAAAAAGTCCTCCATGTTGACTGCGCTCTCTGCTGATGAATGGGTCATTTTATCCATCTGCTGCGGGTGGAAGAGAAGAAAAACATTCTGCTTTCAAACTGCACCTTATTCCAGATAAACTCTCTTTTTTAATATGTCAATAAAGATCGTTTCAGAATAAACGCTTTCAATTGACGAACTGCTGCTAAAAACAAACTAGACGCTTGCTGATACTACCGTAAGTTCTGAAATATTGAAACCCGGCGCAGGATCCGAACAACAATGGAAAAAATACTCTTTAGTTAGTTTCGCTAGCTCGACCTCACCTCATGCAGTCTGCTCTGTGTCTGCTGCTCACTGTTAGGGTGACGTCACCCGAGCGCAGCGCACCTGTTACAAAGGGCGCGGTCACGCAGGCGCGTTACTGTCAACCGTTGACAAAACAAATGAGCTCATCCGCCTGTGTGTGGACCAATCGGAGGGCTGGAACATGTCTATGATAAGAAGCATTGATAAAGTTTCCAATAGATATATGGTATTTATACAAAACTATCTAGTATTGAATTGTACTTTTTTTAATCTTTGTGAAAAAAAAAATGCAGTTATTTTGTGCAGAAAAAAAGCCTTTTTGAACTTTTTGTGTTGAGGGTCAGTATAATGTCTATTGTTTTGAGGAACTTGTGCATTCATCCTTTTCAGCACAACCACTTGCAGAAAATGCTCGGTCTTGCTGTGAATAATTCAAACTTCAATTCAAAATACTTTATTGATCCCAGAGGTAAAAATTAGGTGTTGTTGTAAATCATTTAACAAAATATTTATTGTAGCTGCTGATGGCTGTGGGCAGGAAAGGTCTGGATTACAACAAAATTGAAGAAGCCTCCGACTGAAAACAGTTTTTCTATGACAGTCTGAGGAAGAGGATGTCCACAATGTTCTTGATTTGATGTGAAATCCTTCTTTGCACCATCATTTCCAGAGATTCCACAGTCGTCCCCAGAATCATTTAATTTTTATTTAATGCTGTCTGTTGTCTGACTTGATATTGCACAAGTTGTTGTCAAGATGAACACCCATACCTGGATATTCAACAGTCATCTCCACATTTTTCCTCTTAGACAGCAAAAAATAGAGTGTTTGGCCTTTTTCTCTTGTCCACCTTAAGGTTGATGAGACCGTTTCATGCTACAAAGTCATCCACCAGTTCCCTGCACTCCTGCAATCCATCACTGACACAGCTGGCAGCTGAAGAATCATGTGAGTATTCCTGCAGCTGACAGGACTCTAAGTTAGACTGAATGTCCAGGGTGTGCAGAGTGAAGAAAATGATAAAAGTATAGCTTCCTGCAGCACTCCTGTGCTGCTGACCGCCCTTTTCAGACATATAACTCTTCAGCATCCAAAACTGTGGTCCGTCTGTCAGATAATCAATAATCCAGGCATTTGTGGAGCCATCCACCTGTTATATGTGGAGCTTCTCGGGAAGCAGTGCTGGCAAAACTATCTTTTTGTATTGGTTTTATAGGTCAGCTCAGCTTAGCAATTTAGCTGTTTAAGCCTCTAGTTTCACAACTTTTGGTCAAACCTTTCGAAGGGTTAAAAACTTTTTTTCTTCTTCTCACATTGATAAGTTACAATATTTATGACAAAAAAACTTTTACTTAATTGTGCTTAATTATTATACTTCCTATTTGTTGACCAATAGGAGAGAAACTGACCTGATAAGGACCACCCACCTTATTTGCATAATGCATAAGGTAATATAAGGAGACAGAGAAATGTAAAAGCAACACATGGAAATAAAAATACTTGTGGGAAAAATTACATAAAACATTTTAATATAATCATAATATAATCATTTAAGAGACACAAATGCATCTACAAGTAAAAGGAAACAGTAAAATGTAAATTATGTGCTGAAATATCTATTTATTGGCACTAACCTGGAAAAATAAATATGATAGTCAATTAAATTCTAAAACATGAGATAGTTTTATTGGTGCATTTTAAGTGTATTTACTTATTTATTGGTCCATTGATATATTTCTGCTTTTATTTCTAATGTCAATTTTGGTTCTTCGTACACATAATAATCTCAAAAGGACATGATTATGCTAAACTCATTTTCTGATGCAGGTACATGGAGAACTGATGTTAAATATAGTATATAATATGTCATATACATATCAGCCGAATTATGCTGAACTCCCTGTCCCGTCCTAAATTGTGCTGGAAATAAATTTTAATAGTGTGCCCTATGCTTTAACAATAATTTAAATCTTAAAATTATCATAAGTAGCTCTTTGTGGGTTTTTTGAAAGAAGCATTTTTGCTGTCCACGGAATTACACTAGAACAAATGTTAGAGTTAAAATATGCATGCATGGAAAATACTGTAAATATTATAAAATTACTATCAGTACTGTTGCTTTCCTTGATGGAAATCAGCAATGCTGACAGATGTTTGATGGTGAGAGATTAGTGCAGTTTGTGCTGGAAATGGAGAAGATGATAAACTATGCTTCATGTTGACTTTTATTTTCATTCTTCCAGCAGAGTACGGAGGTTTTCATCCCTTGCTCCTGTTGGGTATATAACACAAGCATATTTTAACTATCAAGACAATTTTCACATGAAAGTAGAGCATTCAGGGTTTGAATATGATAGCTTGTTACCAGGGGCTTGGTAGACATGCAGCTGCCGGCTCGTCTTCCTCTGTTTTGTGAAGTGTGATGCCTCGGTATGATCGTTCGTTTTGGCAGTAATGGATAAACCTAAAATTAATAAAAAATAAATAAAAAAGTATAAAACTTGTCAGACTGATCTTAGCTATTCTCTCTGATGGTGACAATTCAGTGCCTCACTTATGCCACATATGGTGAGTTTCCAAAAGTCTGGGGTCTCCAACCACAATCAGCAGAGATCTGGCTCGAGTCATTGCCACGTTGAACCTCTAAAAAAAAGTTACGTTTTAGTTGACAGCCGGATAAAAAAATGGTCTGTTTTACTTCCACTAAGAAGACATACTCTTCCAGAAATGAAATTGCAGCTGTTTGGAACTATCAAAGGAAAAATGAGTATTTCTCACCTTCTCGTTAATGAGGAAGCCCAAATTGATGTTTTGATTGGATTCAGTCAGTCTGGGATTACTTCGCACTGTAGACAACAGAATCACATTGAACTCTTTGCCCTGGAACGCCTCCACAGTTCCAACCTGCATTAACACAAAAGGCGTAGTTTGTTCATGAAGGGCACTTCATTTCTTTTTAGAATATGTTTTTAAAAGCAAGAAAAAAAAAATTCTATGTTCATACCAGAATGTTCTCCAAATTTTTTCTGCTAAGATCCTTGTCGGTGTGAAGGCTTTTTTGGATTTTCTCCACCTGTCAAACACATATTGATATAATACATTTTAACATGGTGCTTACATCTATACAGGGTTCAAATTGTATTTACTGAGTATGTGACTGGTGCTTACATGATACTGGTACATAGGTTCTTTCCTGGTACTTGGTATGTACATGTAGTAACTTGGTTCTTACAGGGTCCATAACTTAACTAGCACTTATAGAGCATGTACCAAATAAGTAGCAGGTACATAATTGGGAAGGACCACGTACAGATCTAACAAACCCATGCAAACATGAGAAGAACCAGGGTTTGAACCCTGGACCTGGAGGCAACAGTTCTAACCACTAATCCATCATGCTGGTCGATGCATTACTACCATTTTTTCTTATATGAATGTGCCCTGATAATAATGGTTTAAAGCTGCGTATTAAAGTATACATGTGTTATTGGGTTGATATAATTACTTGTTTTCTGTACGGGGCGATGATGCCGATTTCTTGTGGTTGAATGCTGTCCACTCTGTGGAGGTGTTTGAGGAGGAGTTTCAGGTAGTCCATCAAAACGTTCACCTCTGCCATGTTGTAAAGGGACGGGGAGCCCGAGACACGTTGCTTAGTGCCCGCCACGCCGTGGAAGATCACAGGGAAATCCTGAAACCCAGAGAAAAGACATGAGGATATACCGGAGATGGAAGATGTTTAAATACGCCCTGTGCCCTCGTTACCTTCCTAAGCAGGCCTTCCCACGAGCTGTAGGCCTTATTCTCCACGTCCACACAAGGCCTGAGTTCTCCGTCATAAAACAATTCATTTGGAATTTTCAAAATGGCAGGATGGGACCTGTGAAAGAGAGAGAAAGATTAAATATGCACTACACGTTTGGATAGCCTGAGGTTTAGTCCAAAATCAATATTGCGATCAAGTTTCAAAGAAAAATGTCAAGAAGCAAACCTGTAGTTAATCCGCAGTTTAGTGACAAAGTGATCATTGAACTCATTTTTCTTGTTTGTCTTGTACAGACTGATGTCCGTCATCAGCCTCTCCAACATGGACACGCCTGCAACAATTAAAACCTTTCAACCTCTTTGTCCCATAGATTTAGGTTGGAATTTTTCCAACAACACATTTGGGAAAGTTTGACATCTGATAGATATCAAACGTTCTATAACACTTTGAAAGTTTCAATATAAGCATTTCAAAGAGCTGTGTTGCTAAAACAGTAAAGAAGCCGTGTGAAATAAATACAAATAAAATCATCTTGTGAAAAAAAGCTATAATTTATTAAATATGAAGTTTTACTCATCTGAAAACTCAAATCTGGTTTACAATTTAAACATTTTTTTTTTAAATGTCAGTAACTCACCAAGGCCTTGTTTCTCTGCTACCTTTGAGTTAACAATGGGGCCCAGCTGTTTGGGGTCTCCAGCCAGTACGACCTGGCACTTATTTATTCTCAGTAAACCTGGGAAGACACATTGAATGCAAATCAACAAACAAATCACCAAATACCACATGTGAAGACCATGTTCTTTCCATCACCTGATATGGGTATTAAACACTCAGGTTCTGAGGCCTGGCCTGCCTCGTCCACAATGATGTAAGAGTAATGTCCAGAGGGAACCCCTCCTGTCACCAGTCTGGAAAGAGATGAAGTGTATGCACATCCATTATTTCTTAATAACAAATCTTTTCATTATTATTTTTTGTCATCAATTGTTCCACCCTCCAACACCCAATTAGATCAGTCACAGCTGTTCTTAAGAAAAGTCACCAAGCGCAACACCTAAATGGAGTCTGTTTTTTTTTTTTTTTTTTCCTGCATGTTTTATTTTAACGACTGGTTGCTTCAGCTAGAAATACCTTCCCACGGTCTGCAGGGTTGTGACTATGACCTGGTAACCCATCAGCTTGTTTTTAGATGGGACCTCCAGTGCGTTGCCTTTCAGGTTCAGGTTGCAGTTCCTCTGTGGACGAGACCGGAGCCGTTAGAAACATGCAGAGCCAATATAAATGCAGCTCAGGTCACACGAAAGAATCAGATAAAGTGGGTCTACAGTAAGCTCATTTTGCTTTAGAAAGCAGCATGTTGATTTTTGTTATTAAAGAATTAAACATCCTGGTCTACAGATATCAGTGTGGCTTGACTCTGCTAGAGAGATGTCCTTCAAATGCAAAAAATAAAAAGAAAAGAAAAAATAAAAAAGAAAAGAAAACATTGTTATATTCAAGAAGCATGGCATAATACATATGATTTGATCCATTTTGTCAAATAACTGGTATATTTTATTTTGAACGCTCAGAAATAGTTAAACAGGAAGTGGCATTGAAGGAGAACTCTTTAGAAAAGGGAACTTCCTGGTTTTTGTTCATTGAAACTGAAGGAAGTTTTGTAAATGATTAAATGTTAGATCCAGTTTTGTATTTTTATACATTCTGATCATGGCAGCCAATATGGTTTAAACAGAGAATGAGAGTGGTGTGTCTTATTAATGTGTTCTTTCTGTCTTCATGAACAAAACTTGGTCACAGTCTAACGTCTGACATAAAAGGTAACATCTCCACTGGAGTAACCAGGAAGTCAGAGACATAAAAAGGTTGATTCATCACTATGGTGAGGCAGAAGATTTAAGCTGAGTTTTTTTTTTTTTTTTTTTTGTCAGTTGAGAGCAGTCTCTCCTTTACATCTAGCCTGAGACAAATGCTGCTCCTGAGAGTTTATTAGTTTATGTTCAGATAAGGCGAAGCCTGATTCCTGCTGGAGTCAGAGACAAGAATAAGGTTTTTAGAAGAGACTATTTTTTTCTATTGATCACAAATTCCCTTCAAAACAACAATATTTGAACTCTGACTTTTCTACATCTCCCTCTGTTAGCGTCTCAAAATAAAATAAGAAACTTCAGATTCTTTGCTATGTGTTGTTAGCTGTTGTAGCAACACTGTTTACATGCAGACATTCCCTTTTGACATCACTTCCTGTTACTCCACACACACATATTAACAACTGTTCACCTCAGCAGTGTGATTTTTTTTCTGCAATATTTTATCAATGTTCTCTTTCTAAAAAAATGCATTTATATTTAATACAAGAATCGGATGTCACTTTAACATCAACAGCATACAGGGTAGTTGTAACAGCCATACCAGCAGACTCTGAGGGATGCTTGACACGGGGAAGCTTAAAGGGTACAAGCGAAACACTTTGTCTGTGCCAACTCTTCCTTCCAGGATCTTCTCACAGAGGTGATCCGTTGCGCTGTTGGAGGGAGCGCAGGCCAGGATGTGGCATTGGCGGTTTTTCAAAATCTCCTTGATGGCTCGCACCAAGGTTATTGTTTTGCCTGCAACACCACAAAAAGAAAGAAAAGAATTAATAAATAAAAACAAAATGATTTTGGAAATGCAAAATAAGATAGCTTATGCAAACATGGGTGATAATTGTACCTGTGCCAGGTGGGCCAAAAATCAGGTAGGGGGCGGGTTTTGAAGAGCCGATCAGAATTTGTTTAATGGCTTTAAATTGCTCTGGGTTGTCCACCGCTGATATGTTGGGTTCAGGTCTGCAGATGCACGACATGCAAGCTGTGTTAGATTCAAATTAACAGAGGTAGGCCGACACAATGGTGTGTGAGGAAACAAACGTGGCAGGAGGCTGCTGGTCACGACAACGCTCCGCAGTAGGAAACAGGAGGTCCTCCAGTCTGTTCTCCATCGCGTGCTCTATTGCTCTGTGCTGCATCTGCAGCGGGATGCGGTTGTAAATGAACTGAACGTTGCACCTCACCGATGTGTTGAAGTAATCTGGCAAACTGCACAGAAGTTCAGAGGAATACATTATGTAAATAACCACAAGCCGATCTTGTTGAAGTAAAAACAATATTTTATTTTGTAATGTTTTTTGATGAAACTGTTAACTTCCTGTCTAAAGCAAAGCGCTTTTATTTTGAAATATGGACTTCCTGTTTAGCGCAGTTCTGAAACTTGCTAACAAAAAGTACGGACGGAAAAGAGACACGAAGCAGCGCTAAAGTTTCATTTTATTCTGGCAGCCCCTCCGAAGAGGCAAAAGGTTTGTTTAGTTAAATTAATTCATATGTTTATGAGTAGTTTCGTGTGCTAATGTGTTCGTTTTTGTATACATTCAGGTAGCATATTAAGCCTTAAGGTAAATGATGTTAGCTAACCAGTCACATGTATGTATTTCGGCTCTTACAGTGATGGTTATGGTGGTTATGGATATATGGATGGTCAGATAAAGCTAATTAAAACCCACCAGTAAAGCTTCATCTTTGTTCGTGGGGGCATGCTACACATGAAGTAAAACAAGAAGACAAAGCCTACACTTATTTCAATATGCTCAAAATTCAATTAGCAGCACAGATAGTAAAAGGTTCTTGTAGGCAGAAATAACATTTAATTTGAAATCTAATACCTGGAAAGACAAAGGCAAAGTGGTAAACTAGATTTACTGTCTGTTCTTACTCTACTTCGAATTTTGCGTAGACACGATCCTCATCCGCATCTAGGACCCAGCCGGTGAATGTTACCGTTAACTTGGCGTGGTGTAAAGAAACCACTTGAACCTGGCATCCGGACAGCACCACCGGGTAGCTGTTTGGCACATCTGAAACCTGAATTTGGAACCACGGGGTTTTATTCCTTGTTGTAAAAGCTCGAGTCGGTTTTACACACTGTATTTCATAAATCTCACCGTCACGATGAGGATGTCTTTTTGAGACCTGTGTGTGACGACGAGCACGTCTTTCAGGTTGAATTTCTTGATCTCTGTGGTCACTTGGTGCTCCTCCAGGTGAAGCAGCTGGTGGAATCTCCAAGAGTAGTTCTTCCAATTCAGCGGTGTCCTCTGCAGGAGCCTAAAAGTCCCAAAATTCAGGTCATCGCTCCTAGAATCACCTAAATGATCAGATTTGAACTGAAATAAAGTGAATACATACGTGTCTGCGTCTTCGGTGTCTTTTATGCTGTCAGGCATGGCGTACTTCTTGAGAGGCACGACATTCTTGAGCTGTATTCGTGCAGATCTGCAGGAGTGCGAAAGAAACTTGTGTTTTTAATTTTGGCAGTAAGAAAAAACTTTCTTGTGTGCGGAGAGATAAAAGATGGCTTACTTGTCAGGCGGTGCCCTCTTCGCAGCCTGTAAGTTGTGCTGGATGTTCGTGCCGCATGCAGACTCCATCTTTCCACAACCCGTTTGATGAGTGATCTCTAAAAGAAGCATGATCTGGAAGTCCTCTGAGCCCGGGTTTTTAAAGTGAAAGACCAGTAGCTGCTCATAGAATCCGACTTGGTCAGAGGTGAAATGAATGTGCAGCTTGAATTCTTCACCTTAAAAGAAAACAAAGAAAGATGTTAAAAAAGCAGATATTTTTTTGGCTACCTTTTAAATGAACCTTGTTAATAACAATATGTGAAATGCAGTGGTGGGCACAGAAACGTGGGTTGCAGTAGTCTATTTGTTTCAGCTGCGCACACTGCAAAGAATGTCTTTCTAACCAAGTTTTAAAACCTTATATCCAGCCAAAAAGTCTTTTTGATCTTGTTTTGAGACTGATTTAC
>JAUBOC010000037.1:17887268-17898242 GCA_032275365.1 Anablepsoides cearensis | reverse complement strand
AACGCTCCAAGGCGTGTCGGAGATTGAAACAGGACGGGAGGGGCGGAGGGAGAGAAGAAAACTGTGCAACCAGCTTAATGAAACTAGCAGGTTGTCACAACGGTATCAAAAAATGAAGTGTGTTTGTGCATATATATAATTTGTGTGTTTGTGTAATATTGGTAAATATCGGTTATCGGCCATAACAGCAATAATTATATTGAATATCGGCTGAAATGTCCATATCAGTGCATCCCTACTTGTTAATATCTTTAAATTCATTTGGAAATAAAAAGTTTCTGCATCACTAGGGGGGCGTAGTTTCAAGCGCCTCATTAGGATTTAAAGAGACAGCCTCAAAATAAGTTGAAAAGGGGTTAAAGAAGGGCTTGTGGAGGTACAATAAAGTGGAATTCAGACCAAAAAATTAAAATTGCAGTTCCACTTTATATAGACCCCAACTGAATGATTTATGGGAAAAATTAGGATTTTAAAGCATATGTCTCCTTTAATGTAATGTGCATATTTTAGTATTATATAAATAAAACTGAATAAAATTAGTAAAACTAATCTGGCAGGTGCAGATTTATGCCCCTTTTCCTACAGTAGGGTTAGACTTGTCTCCATTGTTGCAAGGTTTTACCACTAGCTAAGATTTGTGGAATCAGTCCCTTTTTTAGAACTTCATTGTGATTCCAAGTGTAACGTGCTGGCCTGAAAACACAACGTCAGAAGACTGTCAGTCACTGATTGGTTAGGGGGCGGAGTTACTGATTGCATCACAAGAGCCAGTCTCACAACAACCTGATCCTCCATTTGCAATAGCAATACTACCATGCCCTCCATTGTTGTGTTGTGTATCTTTAATAGAACAGAACCACACCCAACTGGTAAGGCGCAATGCATGAATTTGGACTCTGGGACCACCCAACTTTACGATGAACCCACCCACTAGAGCTCTTACCCAAACAGTGCAGAACTGAGTTCAGCCAAGTCGTACCATGGTGTGGAGGCGCTAGTGGAAAAGGGCCATTAGTTCCCCATAAGTCTCTCATTTGGATCTCTAACACCTCGTCACAAAGTCGCTGTAAACCGCTCTATGACAAATTTACTTTCCAGATCAGGTCTCACACATAAATTACCCAAACTTTCACCAACTCATTCACAAAGTTGAAACTAATTTAGTTCATAAGCCCCTTCTCTCTCTCTCTCTCTCTCTCTCTCTCTCTCTCTCTCATCCTTATTTTACTTTTCCTGCTCACGATCTGAAAAACAGATGGTGAGAGATAAGTTTTTGTCAGAATTACACAGAAATTAGAGCTCTCCTAAAGCTTGTCATTTGAGTGACTGATTTGAGCAGCCTCATTTTTCATTGTTGTGGCATTTTTCATTGTTTCACCAACACATTTAGACTAAATAAACATTAATTTGTCAGAAAGTCAGAAAAAAACTGATGATTATATAAACCTGTTTTTCACTGATCACTGAAATTGTCCAAGTTTACATCCAGTGTTCAAATTACATAAATTGTTGAAAAAATATTTTATAACACTTACCTAAGATAAGTTAATACAGGAATTGGCAGCACAGAATAGAAACCTGCTTAGAAGAGATATTAATGACTGATATAAAACTGGGGTTAAGAACTAAGCTGAAAACTGGGCCAAGAGGAGCCACAGAAAAGCAAAGAAGCAAAGAATGCGAGGATTGAGTGCAGAGCCGAGGCAGTGAGAGGAACAGATGAGGCGGGAGGTCACCGAGTAGAAGCTGTGTTTACCAGAGCACCGCTCGGACAAGAGGAACAAGAATTTATCAAACACAGAATTACTGACAGGACACTAAAAACTAAAGACACAAAGAGGCTGGAGTGTGACTGACCACTCGAGCTGAGTGAGTAACAGTGTTCAGACAACAAGGTGGAGGCAGAGCCAAGCATTTCTGAGAGGTTTGACTCAAATAGCAGCAGCTGATTCTGTGCTCTTGTTGCATACAGTGTGATTATTATGTCCATACCTGCAATCAGGAGCAGACATGAAGGAGGCAAAGGAAAGGGCAGGAAACTACAAAGCGTTGGTAAACTGCTCAAATCTGAGGTTGAAATTCATATTTGTACAGGGGTTTACAGACTGTACAGTTTATGGTTATATAAGCACATATTACATGTATTTTCTAGTAAAACAGTACATTTTAATATTAATTGCCTAGCATTGAAGGAGAAATAAATATTGTTTATGCATTGCCTGTGTATCTCTTCTTTTAACAAATATCTCATGAACCAATGGATGGATGGATGGATGGATGGACGGATGAACAGATGGAAGGATGGATGGATAGACAGATGGGTGGATGGATGGATGGATGGATGGATGGATGGATGGATGGGTGGATAAGTGGATGAGTGGATGGATGGACAAACAGATGGAAGGATGGATTGATGGACGGATGGATGGATGAGTGGATGGATGGACAAACAGATGGAAGGATGGATTGATGGACGGATGGATGGATGATTGGATGAGTGGATGGATGGACAAACAGATGGAAAGATGGATTGATGGACGGATGGATGGATGGACAAACAGATGGAAAGATGGATTGATGGACGGATGAGTGGATGAGTGGATGGATGGATGAACAGATGGAAGGATGGATGGATGGAAAGACAGATGAATGGATGCATGGATAGATGGATAAACGGATAGACGGATGGATAGATGGATGGATGGATGGATGGATGGATGGATGGATGGATTTTAATGAAATTTTCAAAAAGTAATCTTTGGATTCACAACTAAAAGTAATTAACTGTTCAACTACATTCAAGATGGCCGCCACAACAAAGCAACATTACCAAACACAAATCTCAGCCATAACTCATCCAGTTTTACAGACACTGAGATAAAACTCTGGTCAAAGATAACAAACAGCTCATAATGCAGCTGTACCAGGTGATAGCTGATTTTACTTTAGGGCATTTTTCTTTTTTACGCTGCCTCCAAGCTCTTTTTTTTTATTTCCCCCTATAGCAATTGAAACATTTGCTTCATAAATTATAAAAAATGTGATGTGTAAAACTCAAGAAAAACTTTTAGTTGTTCCACTTTTATTCTTCACAAATATGTGTGTGGATTAATATTCCTAAAGGACATTTTTTTATTTTTTCTTTCATTTTTTTGTTGTTGAAGGGATGTATACGTGTCACTATTTGACGATTTTCCTCAGGTGAATGCATGTCTTACTTAGTAACACATTTGTCAGAAAACCTTCATGCATGCAGTGAAGGAACTTTATGTTAATTCTCAGATAAAAAAAAAACTCTTAAACTAGGCTGCCCTGAGGGTTTGCCTTTAGGAAAGAAACTTGTACTGCGGCTGGCACTCACATGCCCACACACACACACACACACACACACTGGTTTGTGATTTCAGACAGGCTGGAGAAAAAACTCAGTAAATATCACTGAAAGGAAATTAGTTTTAATTGATAGAAAATTTATAGCACACAACAATAGATGTCTTTACAGTTTGCTTGCTGTATTCATATATACAGTAGTACTCTATTCTGTCACAGACTGTAGTAAACATGTAGTAAGTAGTTCCTTGGTATTGATTTGACACCAAGTAAATACAAAGTTAGTATCAACAATTCAAGTAGCGATACCAATAACTTGTCATATAGAATAATTTAGTCATGATAATTTTGCCTTTTGTTAGTCAATTATGATAGAACAGGACAGATATTTTAGTCAAATAAAAATGTTTTATTTTAATTAGCTACAACAAAATAAAACAATGTGCAAAATGACAAAAAAGAAGCAACAATGTACGAAAAGATAAATACAATGATGACAAAAACAACAAAAAATAACTTCCGTTGCATACTGGCACAATGAAGAGGACTAATGACTAACTCCAAACAATTTGCCAACTATTCACCACCCAATTTATTTGTGAAAAATAAAATCAGTAATGCAAATAAAGTTTAACTTAAAAAAATAATCTCACTGCATTAGATCGATACGACCACCCCAAATAATTAACACATTCATAAATAACTGCGTTGTTGTTGGACCCAGCATAACAAAACAAAATACAAATAAAGTGTGAATAAAAAATAACAGTGAAAGAAACAATTATTTTCAATTTACTGAAATCTTAATATGGCTTTATATCAGGTAATTCTGGTTGGTTACTAGATAACTTTCTCCCTTTTTTTTTGCAGGTGTTGTTTCTAGAAAGTTCCATTCAGTTGCATGACTTGCACTAGACGGGTCAAAGGTTCATAAAAAACTCTGTCCAAGTTTGAAATGGTGCTGCATCAACAACAACATGAAGCGAGCAATATTTGTTATTTGAGTGAGATTGGATAGTACTTCCTGTGAAGTATAATACCAAACTAAAACCCTTGATGAGTTCTCTTACAACGATATATCACATTAAGAAAGCTAATAACTGACATTAGTGACAGTTAAATGCATTAACAGTGAAATAAAAGGAGAGGAGAGGTGCTCAGAGCATTACAAGTTATTCCCTTAAAGACTAACTGTAGACCAACACAATTAAATTCAGGGTCACCTAAGCCAGCTCTATTAGCTCTATAAATAAGAAAGTTTTAGACCTAACCTTACAGAAAGATAAAAAGCTGGCCTCAGTCCAGGTATTACCAGCGGAGGGTTTTACTGACAGCTGCAGCTAGAAACCCAAAGTAAACCTGAACTCTGGAAACAAAGTTCCACCTTGGATACTGCAGTACAATGAGGTTTTTGAAATATGACGCAGCTTGATCATTAAGGGTTTTACATGTGGGAAGAGCTTGAAATTACATTCTGGCTTTCACACAGATGCAATGAGGAAACGCTCATATCTGTGAAATAGGATTTTTTTTTCTTCCCAGTTCCCATCAGGAGTCTTGCTGATGCAACATGCAGCTTTTCAGAGATTTATATTGGTGTGCAGCGTTTATCATGAAGGTATTACGGCAGCGCAGACTGAAAGTAACACCGTTTATGGTTTGTTTGTTCCTAATATTTAAGACATTGAATTTATACACAAATTAAAGAGTAGGTAATTATTAAAAAATGACCTCACATCTATCATTGTATAATTGGTTGTCAAAACAACAATATCTAAAATAATATAAATTTTTGTTTGTTTGTTTGCAGGTTTTGACCATGATAGTTTGGTGGCTCCTTGTAATCCTGAGATCGCAGGTTCAAGCCCAGGTAGTGTCAGAAAGGGCATTTGGAAAATTCCAAATCTATCATGCACGATCACTTTAATTGATTATTGACTCATAAGTTCTCACATGACCCCACTCCAAATAAGTTAAAACATTTTTTTAAACTACTGAAAATTAGGAGAATAAATTTTTTAGGCATCAGGTGGTCAAAATGTTTTAATCAAGAACAAGAAGGCAGGAACCTAAGTGTGATCGATGATAAAAAAAATTATTGTTGTTGTTCTGTTATTGATTTAACTTGGAAAATATAAAACATTAACATGTATGACTTGGTGAAAAATGATGCCTTTGCCAAAAAACACCAATCAAAGAACTCCCAGGAAGGCTGATTGAACCGACACATCAAACACTACAAATTGACAAACCTGAATGCTGCTCTGAAGAAGACATCAAAAAGTAGATCTGAAAGACTTTCCGTTGGAAAGTGTGGAGAGGAAAAGACCGGCAGAGCAGACAAAAGGAGCATAATCCGGGCCCTTCCGTCGCAGTCACAGCTGCGGCTTGAAAATCGATTTAAGATGCTTACTCCGGATTCATCCCCCTGCCATCATTCTGCCCACTTCACAATCAACCTTTTCCACCGTGGTTATTGGGGATTCAATTGTAGAGGAGGTCTCGTTCCCCTCTCATGGGCTTTTCTGCACTGATCAACAGTTTCTCTGAAACCCATGTGATAGATTTCAGCACATAGATACAACTGATTCAAAAAACATGAAGACAGCTGTTGAACCTTTTGACAGTAATGAGACATCTAATTGTAAATTAGAAGCTCTAACTATTGTTACACAAGAGTCCTAACCTTCATTCAAAGGGATTATCAAGCCGCGTATTCTTCCCGAACTTGTGCTTTCATAGCTACGCGTGACAAACTTCAAATCTCCTCAGTCTTTTCTGGTATCACTCAGCATTTGCCAAACGGAATGGTTTAAAACCCAAACCACAAGGGCCCTCCAAGAAACTTAGAGCAGCATGTTCCACAAAAATCATGAATACAAAGTGTTGAACGGTTTGGCAAAGGGACCAATCGACCTCGAGCCGTTCCACGCTGACCAGCTTTTCTAATCTTGTCAAAAGGAAAAAATAGTAATAATTATTTTAACTCTGTAGTTAAATTCATTAAAATCTTGAGTCAAATTAACTATTATTCATTTCTCAGATTTCCCATTCTGTTTTGTAGTGGAATAAATTTGAAGGGCCTGTTTATGCTTTCCTGCTTTTGCATTAAATCAGTTGTGATTGGTCCATCTTGGCTCAACTTTTAACTAATTGGCACTTGACATGTTAAATCCTTTTTGACTCACTATTGTTGGCCTTTTGGTGAAGTGCATGAAAAGTTGACTCCATTTGCTGAACACCTAGAATCTCTGCAGGAGGTGAAACATATGAAACATGGATACCTCGTTGCAGTAATTTACTAGCTGTCCTCTGCTATAAATGCTAACCCTCTGGAAAAACTGTATAAAGTTTCATGAACACAAAACAGAAGTGCTTACAATATATTTAGTAGACCTAACCTCTGGTTCAGTTTCGCCACACTGCTGTTTTACTTTAACCTGTTTAAGTGTAGCAGTTGTTAAAGCAAGAAGCTTGTGGCCTAATCTTTTTTAGCTTTATGGATCCTCTTAGTTTTAAAGTATGCTAATGATTAAAACACATGTACACTTTGCTTTAACTCAACTTAGCCTAAGTCTATTAAAAACGTATCATTCTCACATTAAGCCTTTTTCTTTATCAGCTGGTGTTGGTTCCCTGTAAGAATCACAGTGCTTCCAGTCTGCTCTCTGCTTTCATTTGTAAGCTTTTAATGTTTTATCTAACTTCTTTTATTTGCCACCCCTAAAGTTTAAATAAAACCTAATTCCTAAAGCATACTAATTCGATTAAAGGTCTCAGTTGTGGCAAATTAAATGTGCTGAGAGTTGAACCTCGTTTCTTTCACTGTACCAACATAACCCCACACAGTCAGCAGTAACAGTGACAGAAACAGTCAGGCAGGGCTATGAGTAGAAAGAAGTGTGACAAGATTAAGATGAAAGTATCCTTTATTGGTGACTAAAACAATGTTAAGCTTCTGGTTTTTATAGTAAAAGTCTGATAATGCAACAAATGCATCCATTCTGTCATGATGCGGTTATGAGTTTTGCAAAATGCAGACCACCAAGAACGGACAAAAACACAAGCTAAGTTAGGGATTCTCAGAGAGGTGTAATGTCTGCAGGACAGGATAAGTGTATTTAGCTTGTTCACAACAATTAGGGAACATCTCAATGATAGACTTTGACTTTTTGGTGTCTGTTTGGCAGACCCAAGGTGATGAAAAGGTTCCAGGAATCCGACGAAAGAGAAAGATAAGGACTTTGATGGTGGAGAGCAGACGAGCAGGTAGGAGTTGAGTATTAGTGATGGGTTCAACAGCTCTGAGCGAGATCCAAACAAACTCTTTAAAGAGCTGTTTGGGAGCTGATAAAAGAGCTGAAAGCTGTTTTTTCTGCCCCATAACAACTTTTTACAAGTAGTACTAAATAAAGAACTGGATGTGTGTTGAAATAGAAAAAAAAACCTCTTGTGAGCTTAGCCAAATGAGCTGGATTCCAGAAAAGTAGGTGTGTTCCGATACCAGTGTTTTTCACACTGAGAATGAGTACTTCAGCTTGGGTACTCATCAATATCGAGTATCAATACCAGGTACTCGGGTTAGGATCTAAACATCACACAATTATGAAACATGTTTCTTTAATTTAGAACCAGGCACTAAATTGGAATCATAGCCAATGTTTTTCAAAGTGACTGCAGTCTAAATGTTTGTCGCATGTTATCTGTCTGTGAGGTGGAGGGATACAGATCGATACAAGTAGTGCCACACATCTTCAGCCACAGAACAAGGAGTCCAGTTGCTTTTTGTTTTTTGAATCTTCCATGTCCTAGATCACTGAGAATCCATAGAAATATATTATAGTAACATTGCAGTTGGACCGTGTTGATAATAAAATTACAGGATTGATTCTTTAGTTAGTTTTACTTCCAGCACATCACTTATGCCCCTTTTCCACTAATGCCGCTACAGCACAGTTAGGCTTGGCTCTGCACGGTTCCAATGCATTTCCATTATCCAGGATTCGTGAAACCGGCCCCCTTTTTAGTACATACTTCGTTGTAGCTCAGGGTGTACCATGCTGGCCTGAAAATGTGACTTCAGAACACTGTCACCTGATTTGTTAGGGGGGGAAGTCACTGGTTGTGTTAAAACGATTGCTTGATAAAAAACAAAGTCATGCCACTGAAATTATATTACATCTTGCCACCAGCTGGCAAAGGCGTGTGGCGTCAATTTTCAGACTCTGCGATCGCCAAACCTAATGATGAACCCACCCACTAGAGCTGTTACTGAAGTGTAATGGAAAACCACCCGACCGTGTTGAATTGTTGAGCCGAGTCAAACTCTGCCATAGGGGCGCTAGTGGAAAAGGGGCGTTAGGTACATAAATACAAAACTTCACCAGAGCAGCCAACTAGAGGCAGATTCAAATACAAGCAGTGAAATTAACAACCTTGTCAGATGATTATGTAACCGGTTCAGAATCTACATGCTAACATGTAGCATCCATGGGTAGAGACCTGTTTACTCCTGTAAAAAGAGCGCTGAACGTGACGATACGCATGTGGGTTGCATTGCCAGCTTTCTGGAGTGTGATGAAGGTCGCATTCAAAATGTGAACGTTAAAAAAAAATTCTGGGTATTGGGGCATTTCAAATTGGTACTTTTAGAAATGCTGGTATCGGGCCTGATACGTCTAGTGGTATCAGTATCGGGACACCACTACAGAAAAGAGACATTGGTTTAGACCATTAACCCTGGGGGAGTCAGTACTGACCTGTTCTAATTCCATAACTAACAACTACTTCCCAATTCCCAGTGTTGGGAAAGCAGCTTACTAAACAATACTAATACTAAACGAAAATAAAATGATGGCACGAGACAACCATCACCAAACTGAAGCACATTAATTAAAACATTGCTCCCAGTGGTCCCAAGTTTTCAAGATTTAGATACAGTATATATACTGAAATCCAGTGCAAAAGCATGAAAGTTCTTCATTTTCTATTTTTATAAAGATTGCATTTCAAATATGCTGCAATAATAATAAGTCAGTTTCTGACAGGGCCAGCTGCCGCAGCGCCTGAAGGCAGCAGACATGATACAGCTTTATCAAAGAGCAGGCAGAGAGCAAGGGGGAGATGGAAAGGGCAGCTTGTGAAGCACACAGTTGTCATGACTGAGCACTTCACTAACAATAACAGCGATCAGAACTTCCACAGCCTCGTGGCATTACTCCCCTCTTTCTGATTTTACATCAGTCGCTGCCCACTCTGCCTTCTCTTTCAGCCATCTACCAGATCTCAGACTTATTAGGTGCTGAACTCCGTGTGCTTAATCATCACAGCCAGTCTTGTTTCCTTTGTGTCATTTTGAAAAATGAAAGGGAGAAAATACAGACCTGAGTTTATTCTAGAAGATTAATTCTGCCACTGCTGCTTATGTTCTGTGCTCAGGACAGGCTGACAGACTGACTCCCTGTAGGCAGAGGTGATTACAATATTTCCACTGTTTGCTCATTAAAAAAAAAAAAAACCAACGCGTTCATGCTCTCAACAGTTTGTCACCACGAGGCCAACAGAAACGTGTTTATAAATGGTGCCAGCAGTAGATTTAGGCAAAGGTAAATGTTTTACTTACCGGCTGAACTTGATCAACCTGCAAGCTGAGTTTCACTCAGCTTTCTTTCAAAAATATAAACACAGACAAGCTTGATTAATCTTTTTTTTTTTTTTTTTACCAAATGAGATGTTTTACTCTAACTGACCTGTATGGAGGACCAAAACTGACAATAACAAAATGAAGGCAGAAAAATATAAATGTCCCAATAAATTAATAAATACACTTAAAATGCCTAAATTTGTTTTTAAAGAGAGTTTTACCTCATGTTTTATACTTTAATTGACCTTTATCTTTATTTTTCTAGCTTAGTTCCAACAAATTATATATTTAATATATTATTATTAAAAATATATGTATTGTTTCTATTTTTACTTGTCGATGCATTTCTCTCACAAGTCTTTTTATTCCCATGTGTTGTGTTGTTGCTTTTTCTGTTTCCTGTTCTTAGTGCATTTCTGCCTCATTATGCAAATTAGGTGGGCGGTCCTTATTGGGTCAGCTCCTCTGCTATTGGTCAATAGACAACAGGAGGATCCATGTGCTGAATACCAGAATAAAAAAAATTCTTAAAAATTTATTCTCTCTTGTGCCTTTCATTTTATTTTTCTTTCCTCTGTTGTGTATAGTTTGTTTTTGTTTTTAGATGAAATGAATAAATAAAAAAAAGGATGTTGCAGCCATAAAACATGCTTGGCTGTGACATCCCCTACAATTGATGTTATATGGAGGACCGAAACCGACATAATTAAAAATAAAAGCAGAAGTGTATAGTAACAAATACATTTATTTTGTTACAGTACTTAAGCCATTTTTTGAGGATTTGAAATTTCACTAAGTATTTATTTAAAATGTAACTTAACTTACTTAAGAAGTAAAAGTATAATTTTTATGTTTTGAAAAAAGTAAAAGTCAGTCTGTCCGTTTTCTGCCGCTTATCCGGGATCGGGTCGCGGGGGCAGCAGCCTAAGCAGGGAGACCCAGACTTCCCTCTCTCCAGCCACTTGGACCAGCTCCTCTGGGGGAATCCCGAGGCGTTCCCA
>JAUBOC010000037.1:17863531-17876994 GCA_032275365.1 Anablepsoides cearensis | reverse complement strand
TTCCTGTATCCGCATCGTGATCCTGATCATGACCAAAAAGTAATGGGGTGTTCCTTTGGCCAATACCCACATGTGGTCAAAATTTCATGACAATCTGTCCATAGGTTTTTCAGTAATTTTGTCCACAGACCGACAGAACAACAGACATACGCGACCGAAAACATTACCTCCTCCCCCTGGCAGAGGTAAAAAAGCCTACCCTGAGTGCTTCCACTTCAGACTCTGGTCCTCTACCAGAGACGTCTGGGAGAGCGTACTTTCAAGAAGAAAGCTGCGTTGTTGTAAGTTGAGAAACTAAGTTTGCAATTTTCCATTCTATTTTTTTTTATCAAGCACTTGTAAGTATAGTTTCATTTTTTTATGTACATCATTCCACTATAGAAGGAGTGCAAGAGATGAAAGAAAAATATGATCCCCCTTTCAATAAGGAAAGTAAAAACCATCTTTGCAGCCACATAAGTTGAAAAACTAAGTTCTTGAAATTGAAAAAAAAATCTATTTTTCACCCGTGAAAACTGATGTACTGTCTTGCGCCCACATATTTTGATATTGTTTGTATGAGGCAACCAGCATATGGTGTTTATAGACGTCTGATGCTGTAGGAAACACTCATCTAAAGAATTCATTTAATGCTTCAACTCACTCTGACAGCCGTGATCTTGTGTTGGTGCAAAATGAGCGAGAAAGTTTGCCTCTAAAATTTGTGGCAACTGGATCATTTATGAACCTCAGAGAGGCACCTGTTTGGGGTATTGATTAGGAGACGACTGGGCTCTGCTCAGGCTCAAACGAGCAACCAACGTGACTTCACCTTAGAGAACAAAGAGCTTGACCTTCCATCAAAGTCAATCGACCACCCAAAAAGGTGGATGGATAAAGTTGTTGGGTTCATCTAATTGTTTATCCGTCACCATGAATTCGGCTCATATTGGTTTCCCTGCCTTCCCCCACAATGTTTCTCTCTTCTGTGTAAATTGGACTTTGTTGTTTCAAAGTAATTTGGGACAATCCCATGTGGCTCTAGTGAGTCTCATTGTAGGGCCCCCAGTTTGTTGAGCTAACACGCTTTGTCATACCAATAATGTCACCCAAAGGCTTCTGCAATTTGTTATGCATTGCAATTTGTTAGCTGGACTGCTTTGGGTAAACGGTACGCATGTTGTTCTTTTCCATTCTGGAGTCATTCTGACAGGCGCAGATGCGGGAAACGTTGGGAGCATTAATCTGTCTGCCGCACTACGATCACATCCAAAGGGTTGGCCCCCGGATGCTGCAGGGCATCGCATAGATGCACCAATAAATGAGGGTATGATTCCAGAGTTCGCCACCTGGGCTGGGGAGGACGTTTGAGAAGGGACGGGATGAAAGGAGAGGAAAAAGAGGGTGGGAAGGCGAGCGGAGTACTGAAGGAGGATACAGCAATGTTTGTGTGGAGCCACTGTCCCCAGGCTCTGTCTGGACCCAGAGGCAATAGAAGGAGCATCTGCTCAGAGCTACCGGAGAGGCAGAATATAATGCTGAGGGGATGGAAGAACACTCCTTGTTAAATCCATCACTTTATCCTGTGTTTTCCTCCTGGCTTTTTCAGTACAGTGATAATGGTGGAAGTAAAAAAGAGAAAATCCAAAAAAATAAAAAATAAATATAACAAACAGTAGAAGTAATACTGTTAGAATAGATAAGGGCAAGAATGCTTTAACATCTCTTTAAAGCTTTTAACAAGCATTAAAATGTAAGTGAGAAGGAACATGTCCCCGTGTCAAATTCCTTAAATTACAAACAGTCCTCTTAGTTTCATAGCTCAACATTAATAAGACCTTTTAAAATGTCAAATGTTTGACATGCAACTTGTTAATTCTGACTTCACAGAATATGTGAACAAAAACGTAATAATAACATATTGTTTAAAGTGTAGCTCTCAGTAAGTGGGTGAATACTCAGGTATTACAGCAACGGATTTTAGCTCAATAACAGTGAAGTTGGCTGTGTTTATATTCAGGGGCTGCATCCTTTGAAGGACCAGGTCTACCAGGTCTACCCGGGCCAAGTCCTTTGTCGACCAGTGAGAAGGTGATTGAGAATTTGGTGAATTTGCCTAGCAACCATGATGGCGCTGAACAGAAGCAATGAAAATTGAATAAAAAAATAAATAAAATTGAAATAGATTGAAATTAGCAAAGTATTGTTATATTAATATTATTAATTAACAAATTAGCTTGAGGCAACACATGAAGAGCTAATGGACCCACCATACAAGCTTGTTTACAATGATTTCTGACAAGAATAAATTAATAAAAACATGTCTGTGCAAATGACATAAAACTAACAACACAACCGCTTTAAACTTTCAATTTTAAATCGCCAGATTTTAATTTAAAACTGTTTCTGTCCCTCGCTTCATCAGCCATTACAAGCAAAAAAAAAAAATAAATTCTGGTCCGCCTTCAATGCATCTTGAGATGCGGAGTTGTGGAAGCCTTTCATCATCTCTGTGATGTAATCGAAGAATGCAGCTCCTGAATTTGGACATAGTCGTTATATGAGGTCTCCATTTTGGTTTTTGCTGAACTGGCTTTGCTGTGGCAGCCATCTTGAATCTTGTTGACCCCAAAATCTACCAAGTTGTGGATGTCTTGACTTGGCATGACTTATGTAAGATTATTTTATTTTAAATTTATTAGGTGATTCTTGAGATTCTATAGGAGCGGGTGACAGCATGGTGACTTGTGGTTTGCACTGTTGTCTAAGTTTGGTTTGAGCCTGGAGTCTTTCTGTGCAGAGTTTGAATGTTTGTGTGGGTTTTCTCCAGGTATCCCGGTTTCCTCCCACAATTGATGTTTCGATCTGTTTTCAGGCCGAGGCCTCCCTTGAAGAATAGATCTGTGATCTTAATGGGATTTGCCTAGTTAAATTAAAGTTAATAAAAATAAATTTTAGTAATAATTTTCTATTCTGGAAATTCACAGCCTTCTGGAGTTATTTGATCCTTACATCAGATAAGTAATTAAACTCATTGTGTTCATTTCTGCATTATTATTCACCCAGACAACCAGTTATCAGAAAGCAAGATGAAAGACATTCAGATATAAAAAGGTGCAATTCAATGCCAGAATTAATATGAGCTTTTTTTGTTGTCAGTAAAAAAAGAAAAGTTCCAGAGAAACTGTTTGTCAGTGTTTTTCTGATGGGAAAAGACCAGCAGGGACAAGATATGGAGATGAAGGAAATATTTCTTTATGGTGTGTGGGGCAGAATCCCCCTTTTGTCTAACAGGAAATTGTTTAATCTGACCCATGTCTTTGACTTTTATCTTTTTGAGTGATTCCACCCCTAAGACATGCCTGTGGACACAAGGGCAGCTCCTAGCCTTACCTGCATACAAAAGAGTTAAAAAAATGTGGCAAATGTTTTGTGGAGGAAGGCCATTCTGCTTTGATTTATTGGTATCTGTCAATTTTTTTCATTTTAGACCACTGAAATGTCTCAGACCTGTGGTAAGTAATCCACTGTTTCATTTCCCTTTAATCATTTAGAATCAAATGCAAAACAGACCCAGATTTTTGTCTTAATTAACCCTTCATGAATGATTGCATTCATACTCGACCTACACATGTTCACTGTGACAAATGTACTTATAGCTTCTTTAGGTTGTTGTGATTTTATTTTTCTTTGAGTAATGCCAAATTAGCATCAAAAAAGCATGAAAAAAACTACATTACAGACTATCGGGAGAATGATACATGTAAAAAAGTAAAAAAAAAAAAAGCAAACAGGTAAGTTAATAAAACCAACAAAAAAACAAAACACAAAGATATTTGGATGATACGTAGATTAAAATTGAAATAAAATAAACATATCCCTTAGGAAAATGTAGTATAAACATATTTAAAAATCAATTGCAAAAATCCTCAAACCCTCAAACATAACCAACCGTATAAATTCAAAATAATACTTTTTCCATATATTATGTTTTTACTTCTTGCATGAGTGAATAACCAGTGTTCTATGTGATTGATGGCCATTGGCCATCAAAAGTCTTTTTCCAAAAATAGCCTCTACTAGAAACCAGGTTCTTTTGGCTTCAGTGTCAAACAAGAGAAGGCAGCAATATTTTGCTTATAAAATATGTTAATGATTAGAATGCATGGCATTATTTCCTATTTCCACAGTGGATCAATCTCTATTATTAAAAACACACTTTGCAAATCTTCATTTGAAATGTGGCCTTGAACAATTTGTCAATATTGCTAAATGAGCTATTAAATTGTATAATTGGAATAACATATACTGCTGGAGCAAAGCTATGGTTGCAGGTTTTAGTGCCCAATTATTTGCTCTACATTTTATACCACTGAAATCAAGGGTTGCTGTAATATTAAAGGTCTTAGGGCACATTGAGCGGGTTATTAACCTTCCAAAACGTATACATCTCCTTTAGTTAATGACATATGAATACGGTCAACACCCCCTCCTGAGGGACAGAAATCATATCACTTGCAAAAGCGTAATTGCTGAGTAACCATTTGGGAGCCCAGGCAAGGCTACAATTAAAAGGGCAAACTGATTGTTGCTGGGTGTAAAGCCTTTCATTATCAGCAGATGAAGACTCAGTGAAAGTCTATATCAGCACTCCTGTTCTGATTGGCATTTTCACACATTAACAGAATGCTATATCAGTACTTCATTCACAGAGAAAATAAACTAACAAAACCACCGAGACCTCACTCTTATCTTACATTCGATAGCGTGGAGTTGCCAACTAAATGCCAAGGGTCCAGTGGGGAGATGGAGTTCATGAATTTTTCATGCATTCCCCTAACGTAAGACACTCACCAGCAGAGAGACTTGATCTTCACTGTTCATGAAAATGCTGTGATTAATTCTTTAACACTGCAGACCTCCAAATGCAACCTGAGCTGTTCATTTGAAGCCATGAGGTTGTAAAAATCGAAAACTTTTTAAAGCCTCGCCCGCGAGTTGTAAAATGTCACTGGCCTGAGACAGCTGAGGCGATTCAAGGCGTCCCCAGAGACCATGAAACTTTCTGTAGAGAGCAAACTGAGTCAGTGCATTTGCAGAGTGACTCAGTAACTATTCTGACCAAAAGCAAAAAGCTCTGCAGGGAGTGTTGTGCTTAGCAGAGCACATCTCCAGGACAGGTCTCCCTCTCTGCACGACATCAACATCGGGGCTTTTGGGTCAGGAATTGTTAGGAAGTTCACTGATCCCAGCGACTGAGAGGTTTAACATGATATAAACACTGCTCTTCAGAGGGATTTCTGGTTTGTCCCACTAGAAGCATCTGCCAATTGTATTGTTTTTTTAATGCTTTGGAAAACACTTTCAGTCATGTTGACTGAATCATGAATCAATTGATTACTTAAAGGAATGCATCACCCACATCTTACAGAGCAGTTCAAATTGTCTGGGTGCAATTGCTGAGTGGGTCGAAGTGGCATGGGAGAGGGGGGGCTCAAGTCAATATGTGAAAAAGGTTAGCCGGATTTGAAACCAAGACGTGATACTAAAGTCTGTTTGACCACCTGGCCTTGGGATATAAAAACCTAAACTACGATAAACATAATTATGACTGAGGAGAAGATTGATGATGATCAGAAACTTTGCATTAAGTTTATAATTAACTTAAACGACAAAGAAACAAAATGTGCCTTATTTGGATTTAAAGAGACAGCCTCAAAACGAGTTGATCTAAAACACACTTCAGAAAAGGAGAAAAGGGGGGCTTGTGGAGTTACAATGATGAGGAATTCAGACCAAAACATAGCAGTTCCACTTTATCTAGATCCTGTGAATGACTTAAATGTGAAAAAGAATTTAAAAGCAGGATGTCTTATTTTTAAAGAGGGACTCAAAATCCATTAAACATAAGAAGATTTTGCTCTGGTGCACACTCAAAAAAAAAAAAAAAAATAACTGTATACATACAACCAACCAAACAGATTAAGTTTTAAACAGAGCTATTATTGACAGATAATAATAATAAGCTGCTCTTAAAGTGGTTCAGTCTGGTGGTGTTATTAAAGTCTTTTCCTCTAAGCTGAAGTAATGAAATAGTTTTCTTTGTTGAAAGGTCCTTTCTAAAGACTAATGTCCCATGTACTGGAAACCACGTTCTTATTAAAGTTGTTAAAGTCAGACACCCGCTATTCAGAGCGAGTGTCTGAAAAAGGTCATTATCTATTATTCACACCTGATGTGTTGAAGAGGACTACACTGTAGGCTCTTCTGGGATTACTTCTTTTTCCTCATCTCTGCACGTAATGATGATTTATCACAAAAGCGAGGACAGTTTTAAGGATTTTTTTTTTTTTTTTTTAACAAATTTTCTATACCATGTGAATTAGTTGAACAGAATCATAATCAGCCTTAGCATTCCGCACTGGGACGTTCGTAGACTAATTTAAGAAGCTAATTGGCTGGTAATTACTCATGAGCTTAGTTTGTTGATATCAAAAGACTAACACTATATATCTAAATTAAAATCATAATTATAATCAAGGTTGTACATAGTTCAACAACAAAAAAATATCTGTTTGTTTTTTCTTAAAGATCATTCTGCATTGCTTAATTTTTTGGAGTTTATTTTTATTTTCCTTACTAACTTTTCCTACTTAGTATTCCAGGCTTGGTTTATGTGTTTGTTTACTCTGCCCTCCCTGACCTATTAAGTTGCATCTGGGGTAAAAAAGCATGCTTGGTCTTTCAGCTGAAATAATTTTATCATTTGTTAATGCGCCGGTTCTCTCTCCCACAGCCCCTTTCTGGGAATTTCTTTTTATATTTCTACAATTCAGCCACACGGGGTGAATATATAATCCACTTCAAGTCGTTTTATTGCCACTGATGTTACTTTAGTTTGTTTTCCTACTGGGAAATTGTTGATTCTCACCTGTAAGTAGTTGTTTATGTGTACTGAACCCAAATATTCTTGTTTATATTATTTTAAAATACTGTCCTTATCACAAAGATGATTTTTACTAAAATGAATAAAATACTCAGGCGCTTTGTAAATATTCCAGTTTATAAAAGCCTAACATTTGTTGAATAAATGTCCTTTTTTCTTTCCAGTCTATATAACAGTATAACATTTTACTTTCAAATTTATCTTTAAATATTTAATAGTTTTATTTTTAAAGCTGACAAATTTTAAAAAGCGTGCATAGAAAGATGGGTATTTGTTAAAACAACAAAAAAAATGTCAATGTAAAGTCTCATTTGCAAACTAAGCTGTCCAATCACAGGGCAGAATTTCAACACCAACCAATAACATCTGAAACACTCTTAGTTTACAAAACTGTGGGGACAAAAAATAACCCAGGTATTTTCAGGTTCAGGTAATTTGCTCTCATCCTAACAAAGTTCTTTAAATGCATCTTAAAAAGTTTTACTTCACTTCCGAGACCTGCCGCAGGGTTGAAGGAAATGAAACCATGATTAGACCGCTTGACTGGTGAATGAGTTCTCACCCTGCAATCAGTTTGACCTATAAAGACTGGAAATTACACCGCAGAGTATCACAGAAAGTAAGGACTGAGCTTTACCAGCAGTTTCCTGCTTTGGAGCTTTTAACAGATGTTCACAAAGAAGTACTTCTAATTGTTTGTAGTTTTTATGTAACTTTTTTTTTTTGTGCCCACGTTGCGTCAGGAAGGGCATCTGGTATAAAACTACTGCCAAATCTACTGTGAGAGTTTGTTTGCTCGCTGTGGTGATTCCTCCAGAAGGGACCTGGCTCATTGAGACTCAACATAAAATGAAGACTGAATTCTATGTTGAGAGTTTAAAAGGAGGTGTTGCGTATTTTCAAGGCACAATTCAATTCTATAGCACAAACAGGTAACTATGTTACCTTCTTTGTTACGAAAATGTTGTAAATATCAAAAATACATTTGACTTTGCACATATTTAAACGCCTTGAAAGTGGCCTCTGCCTCTTTAAGAACCTCCTACCATTCCCAACACTCCCACTTCAGCACCTCTTCACAACAATTAATATTTCATTGAGCACCTGGTCACATTTTAATCATATTGTGTATGTCCTTACTACATCCATGTCATACTGTATGTCTTGTGTTTTTATTGGGACGAAGCTGACTCACTTTCACCGTAATCAAATTTACCTGCAGGTCAGGAACAAATAAAGTTGATTGACTGATTTGATTAATTGATTGAATTCTTTGGGTCATGGTTGCTCTGTGGAACTAGGGTTTGGCTGCAGACCGAGCTCCAGGGAGGAGCTTTGCACAAACAGGCAGAGTTTTGTACTAGCATACCACAGGAAAGTCAAGGATTTCTCAAACATGCATGAATGAGTCGAAGCATTGATGATGGAATGACATTATAGCATGATAGAAAGTTGATTGTGCAAAGTACCACCACAGGTTTTCCATCCATCCATCTTACCCACTTTTTAAAACTTTGACACAAATATTAATTTTTTTTTTTTTAAGAAACAATGTCATTTCCATTTTCTTTAAGTTTGGACATTTTCAGTTGATTAAATGGACAATATTAGCGTTTATCAGTCCCATAGAATGGCTTCAGACTGTCCCGACAGTGCCCCCTAGTGGGTTACCAGTGCCATATACTTCCGGTCTACTTCTGGTCTACTTTATCATAGCCCATTTCATTTTCTCTAAAATTAGCCTTAGTGACTTTATGCCTCATATGAACCAGATTGCATAAAAAAACCTTAGTGGTTTTATGCCTCATATTACCCGGATTAGTGACTTTATACCTCATACTAACCAGCTGACAGTCTGAAGCCATTGTATGGGACAGAGAACCTACTAGGCGGCACAGTCGGGACAGTCTGAAGTCAGTCTGAAGCCATTCTATGGGACTGATAACGGCCAATATCCATTCAATGGATGATAACATCCGAAGCGGGTGTTAAGTGTTTAAAGTTAACTTGTTTGACTTGTTTATGATGAAGCAAAACTCTACTACAGTTGGGTTTAGGCAACAAAATTGATTCTATACAGTAAAACCAGTGTATAACAGTCTGGTTGAGCAGATCTAAATTACATTGATTAGATTAGATTTTATTATTTGATTAGATGAAATTTTATTGGAGGAACTTATCCCTCCTGTGAGTACTACAGGAATATATATTTGGTGCATGACTCGACTTCATATTGTGGTGTAAGTGTTAGTTATCATGTCTCATCAGGCATCGCTTTTTATGCATTTGTTCAATAAGATAATTGTAAGATTATACTGGCTTGACTTGTCGCTGGCACAGTTTAAATCAGACAGAACTCAGTTTGTCGCAGGATAAATGTCCCTGCGCCTGTGGGATTCTGTGTCTGATTTACAGTAGGCTTGTTTTGTATCCAGTCGACAGTGATGGAACTCCAGAGGGGGTGAAAAAAAGCTCTGCAGGGAGAGGGGCTTACAGGGTGGAAGTCAGTGGGAGCAGGATCAATGATGTCAGAGGAGCTCAGACTCCACTGTCTGAGGTGAAACACAGTCAGTCAGCGAATTCATACCGAGGAGCTTATGATAGGATGAACCCGACTTTTGCTCCTCTAAAGTTGGTTCTTATTTTATATTCTAATGTTTCTGCCTTTGTTGTTTTACCCCCTGTGAAAGAATTCAGCTGCAGAACTCACACAAGTCCAGGAAACATATTTTTTGTTAATTAAAAACAATAAGAGTTTTGTTATGAGCTTCATTTTTTAGCCACCGTGTTTTCATTTAATAAATATTTTTAGATTTGTGCCCGCCCCGCTTTATTGGATTCCCAATAACTACCAACTATTACAGAAGGATATGAGTCTTAAATTTCCTAGTTTTTATGATTGGCAAGTGAAAACACATGAGGTGATTACAGATTGTTGACAGGTGTGAGAGATGAGCAGTTTAGGGAAAACACTGGCAGGAAAAAAAATAAATATACTGATAAATAATCTGAAAACACAATTAATTAAGTGATAAAACAAGAAAAAACTAACCAAACTAAACTTGACAGTAGCTGACAGTTTTAAACACTTTCAGTTATGATGGTCATATCAAACACATCATTTAAATTTGCCATTATTATCTACTTTATTTGCTTTTGTGTCAGGATGATGAGAATCTGGAGCTCTGCTCAGCACAATGGTAATCAGAGGACAATGAAGGATTTCCCGGTGAGGTATCTCTTAATGAATCCAGCTATTGTTGTCGTGAGTCGCTGCGACTGGCTCAGCTGCTTCAAACATTTTAATTGGCCATGGGGGTAATTTGTCATCCTTCTGTCACAGGGTGGATCCACATGCAGGACTTATTGGAGGCAGCTGGATTGAAAACTAAACGTCCTCCGTCGCTAAGTTAAAATCAAATCAAAAAGCAGCCGCAGGACGGAAAATCCATGCCTACAAAGTAAGGAGGGATTAAAGAACAATAAACAAGGAGCAGAGACGAACACAACGATCTGACAGAGAGAAAAGAACTTTAATGAATCTCTCAGAAAGTAATCATTATAAGACCACAGCTGATTAACTTTCTGATTCTAACTTTTTAACCCTAATTCTGGATTTGCTTTTTTGGTATCAGCTGGTACATCACTGTATTTGCATTTTTTTTAAACACAAGAGCAATCTGTTTTACACAGAGACAGCAATATGAACATACAACATATTAACTCAAAATGAAATAAAGACTACACCATATTTCATAACATTTCCAGCGTTTCCCCAACGCTGAGTTATATGATGCATACACTCTCCAGTCTATATCACACCAACATAAATCTTAGTTCAGAAGCAATTGTTTTGCTGGCGAAGCTTCCAAAGCTTTAAATTTTAAAAGCTCTCACTTCCCCTTTATTTTCTGTTTCTGGGGTGTGTTCAGCATACAGATGCAGGGCTGACATTACCAGCCAGCTGGGTAGCCAAGATTTCCATACTGATTCTGTTTTCCTTAAAAAAAAAATAAAAATAAAAAAAAGAATCTGACCTTCTAACTGATGTGATGATTTAATGTGGCAACTTCTCTCATGTTAGCAAAGTGTTTCCTGATTAAGACTTACTTTTGTCTCCAGCATAAAAACACTATTTCCCACTTTACAGGTGCGCTTTTAATACGTGATTGAGGTGAAAACACAAACTTTTATCCAAATACAGATATTAGTTGTATTTTTTTTCAAAAACAAAAGGTCAATAACAAATCTCAAGCGTGTGGCTTGTAAAGAATGGATCAGATGGCTTCTTTTTGCCAACCTTTAAAGTGCGACTTGATCAATGTCATGGGGCCCGGCCCCCACATGTGGGATTAGCTACCCCCCCTGCAATCTTTAAAACAACAGAGTGCACATCTGTCACTCTTTTCAAAATCAATCCAAGGCCCATAAAGCAGCATTTCGTACACCTGAGGTGTCGGCCATTGTTTCCGCCCGCACCCTTATGATGGACATTCATAGACAGATTGTTGGATCACACTCTTTCTTTGGAACAAAGAAAACTTTAGTGAGAAGACAACAGGGTCATGAATAGTTTGATCAAAATAAAAACAAGATAATGATTGAAGAAACCCTCTTTTGATTTATTTTACAGTTGACTTGATCAACAATATACCTGTAACAAGTATAACGTATGTTTCTGTATTTCCTTCTGTAATGTTTTCTTCACAGATTGGCATTTACTACCAGTCATGCTCTGATTTTCTTGAATGAGAAACAAACATCACTCAGTCACATCTTGTGTAGTGAAGATAAAGAGGATCCACTAAGTGCTTCTGCATGCATGGAGTACTTCAGAAACAATCAAATCAAAATGTTTAAATGAGCTCAACAGTGAAGTCACGTGTTGCAGATCTGTAATGTGCCCCGTCTTTTACTCCTTTCTATTAGCAGTTTGTAAAACATTAGAAAACATCATCATACTCAGTTATAGCAACCATTAAAGCAGCTACTTCAAATTTCCATAGTTCAGTTTGAAAAGAAATCACAAGACAAAAAGTTTGCATATGATTTGGTGAAAAAGTAGCACAGATTGATAAACTCTCACAGATTGTTTTATTATTTCAAGCTTTAAATGTTTAGGTCTGTTTCATTGTCAGCATGAATCAGTATGTCAGTGTAGGATGCCATTAAAATTATGCAAACCTTGAGCCACACTTTGTACACGAGACTCGACGGTTTTTCAGTTTGACTCAGTCGTATCACGAGTTGCATTTGGTTTGCAACGTAAAGCGAACGGGCCTTTTTCAGAAGCCGAACAGAAACAGCCTTCAGTTCAAGGCCTGGATGACAAAACTGAGCAGAGCCCACAGGAGAAAATTAGATGTGCTTTGAAACGGAGGCCTTGGCGAACGGCCACAGCTGCTTTAAAACTTGTCAGTAACCATTAAACACGCGGACCCCCGCGGGAGACTGATTCTGCCTTTCTAATTCAAACAAACGGGAACTTGGAGCGTCGCTGAATACTCTGGTGTCACTCAGAAAACGTGTCTTTTCATATCTTCAAAAAGAATTAAGGAGCGGCAGATTAGACCTTGAGACCATTGGCCGTGATCTGAACCCTTTGATTTATTTTCTGTGTGTGAATATGTGTGTGTTTCATTTTCTACATGACAGGTGTGTGTGTGTGTTTGTTATTGCATGCCACTGAAGTTGAAGGGAGAGCGACGTGTTTGTTTTTTTTCTGAGTAAGCAGTGAGTTTGACAGATATTGAGCTAAAATTAGGTGTGGTAGTGAATTCATGACATAAACAACATATACTGTGGTGAAGTGCGAAAAGATCATGTGAAATGATGGCATTCTCTTTTTGTTTAAAAAAAACAAATACTGAAATATTAAAAGAGGACAGTTTTTATTATTTTTTTTCATTTTAAAAACAGTTATTTAAAAAAACTATAAATGAATGGTTATTCTATTTTCATTTTACACTCTGAAAATGGTCAATCTTTTTTAATTTTGGTCATTGTTTCTTTTTGTAGTTGAATTTTCCTTTTAGAAACGGGTATTAAAAAAAATGAGTGTCTATTTGATTTTTGTTTTAAAACAGAAATTAAAACGAATATATGAAGTGTTTCTCATTCTTAGTGTCAAAAAGGGATGAGCAAAGTTTTAAAAATGATTTGTGTTTCATTTCCTGTTTCGGATAACAAAAAAATAATAAAAACTTTAAAGCAGTAACAAAAAAAGGCTTGTTTGCTCATATTCCACGACAGGTCGTGCTAAATTACTGTATCCCTAAAATAATTTGTTCCCCCACCAGAAGGGGGTGCTGTTCTGTCTTTGCATATGTACTTTGTTTGTTTGTTGACAAAATAAAAGTCTTGTATTTATGTATTGCTTCCATTTCTCTTGACAAAAAGCTAAAGAAGACAAATTTCATTCCATTATTGTGATTTATTGTTAAGATATTCCTTTTATTCCTTTTATTGTCATTGTACAGAGCACAATGAAATTACAGTTCAGAACACCCATTCAGAAGAAGACAAAAACATGACAAAC
>JAUBOC010000037.1:17794828-17810819 GCA_032275365.1 Anablepsoides cearensis | reverse complement strand
TTTTAAAGTCAGGAATCTGAAAATGTAATTAGGTCATTTTGACCAAATTTGACTTAATCCTCATTTCGATATGATGGGTCACAAATATTTTACTTTTACAAATGACTCAAAGGAGGAAATGATTTTATTATTCTTATATTTTTATAAAACCTGAGCAATACTGTTATAATGCAATCATGCAAAGAAAAGGTCACAACTAATCTGTTACAATGATGCTGATTCTGCTGCCTTTGGTTTGTAGAACTGACAAGAACCTGTTTGACCAGAGATAACAAGCTGAGAACCTTAGGCAGAATACTAAAATGTTTAAATAAACCATTATCTCTCTCTGCTACTTTATTTTTTATGTTTATAACCATGTAAAACTTTATTGTCAATATGATGAAGCTGCTTTGCTTTCAACAAACACAATTTATTAGAATGTTGGATTTTGAAACCTCTTTCAGTGTGAAGGGAAACAGGTTGCTGCGATGCTCTTAGTGATCGCCAAATGGGTTTTTCCTGCTATTTTCAGCCCCCCCCCAGAGAACCTCTTCTGTGCCCTCACCACACTTTTTTTATGTTGGCAGCTCTACCACGTACGCTCACACATCCGCTACGCACAACTCTGCTGGGCCGCGTCAGGACGTGAAGGGCAACGCTAGCTTGTCCGTGCTAAATTGTTTGTATGACCTCATCGCAATCATGGTCATAGACGGTGCATGAGGCCGGCATGGTCGGTCCTGCTTCAAAGTCTTGACAATCAAGCCATGCTGGTGAATGCAGGCCCCACTCCCAACATGAAAAACATCACAACTGCATGAGTCCTGTGCATGTTCACAACCTTCCGTGTCCCATTTCAATTCATCCCTCCACAACAACGTTCTGGCTGATTCTTCACATTGTACCAGTATCATCACCCAGTGTGGAGGGGTGAGGGGTGGGGGGGTGCAGCTCTGACATTTGGATGTGAGTGAGTTCTTTCTCCACTTTCAGTCTACTAACATTTGTTATAACTAGATTGAATCTCAAATTTCATCTCATGTTTGCTAAAATATTGGTTATTAGCTGTGATGTAATCAATATTTGTACGTTTGCAAGCCAGTACGTGCTTACAGATTTAATACAAATGATTAAATATATTACATATTTTAAGGGGTATGAATTTTGCAGTAAGACTTTCTTTTACAAACTTTAATAAACACAAACCTTTCTGAGACAAACAGGTTGTAAGCTGAACATGAAAGAATGTATTCAGTCTGGATAAATATATATATGTGATTTTTTTCTCTCTCTTTTAGTGACAGCCGTACTGATTTTCTCCACTCGGGTGTTGTTTTCTTTGACTCAACGTGGCTCAACTTCTCTCTGCAGGTAGAGACATGGAGAGGAGGGGAGGACCAGTCAGCTCACTGTATGTTGCATAAGAACATGTGTGCATTAAACAGGAATTTTGCTATTTAAGTCCAGCTCCAGAGTACTATCCACCATGTGGAGACCCCTAGTTTACATGTTGAGCTTGTTTCGAGACTGATATACTCAGCAAGAGCACACTTATTAATCTTGTTAGCCTGAAAAGTTTTCTTTATATAAATTATAGTTTAAAATAAAATTATTTTTAGATGGCTTATTTTTCAGTGATAGATCAGAAATCTGTGTGTTTAATGAATTACTTTTTTTCTTTCCATTAAACGATCACAGAGTAAATATTTATATGAAATTATCCATTGAAAAAAACAAAACAGAAAAAAACAGGGTGTATCCCCCCACACTTGCACTGGAGCCTGCAATTGTTTTAAGGCAAATTGATCAGCTGTTCATTTTTAGATAACTTGGAATCGGTGGATCAACAAGTTATTTTTGAAATTATTTTTGCATTCAATTGTCTGCCATAATCACCCCCCTGCTTTATGATAGCAGTGGTGTTTTGCTTCATGTGATCCATGTATAACCATTACACTGATGGAAAAAAGTGAGTCTCATGTCTTACTGCGCCTGTCTGATCAGGAAATCTGTGATCCATCTGATGGGTCTAATAAGCAAACTGCATTATTCCTAAATGATTTACAGCTGGCTTAAATGAGTCGCCTCGTTCAAGTGTAGTTTGATGTTAGAGCAACAGATTACAGCTGTTTTCAAGTTGAAGGCTTGTTCAAGCTCAGCTTACAGCTAATATCCTAGATTTATGAATCTGACTTTAGAGAAATGAGCCCCAGGTTTTCAAATTCAAACAGTTAAAAACATAATTTGAAACAGAATATCAGACATCTACCTCATACCTGCTACCTGCCAACATCTGCTGTCAGCAATGGCCAACACTTATTTATTTATTTATTTATTTATTTATTTATTTATTTATTTATTTATTTATTTATTTATTTATTTATTTTTATACACTAGTTTATGTTTATGAGCTGCTGTGAACTTAAGAATTTCCGTGAGGGTCCAGGGTTCCCCCGGAGATTTTTGTCAAAGATCTACTCAAAATTGAAAGAGCATTTTACTAAATTCTTGGGAATAACACAACAAGATAAAATCAGTATTTTATGAAGGTAGAACACTGAAACCTTTAACCTGAACTTTATCCGAGATCATAAATGAAACTCCCATTATCCTCATTTTGTTTTACACACTGAGAACCAGTAGTTTTTTATCCCCCATTTGTGACACCCTCTAGATGGATGGTGCCCTCAGCATTTGCCTGTACTGCCTCTGCCACGGGCCGGCCATGTGGGTCACTCATGGTCGCCCATTAGGACACAAAAGCATAAAACAGGAGTCTAGCTGTGTTGATGCTTTTAAAAACATGAAAGAGAAATACACTAGTTTGACTTCTTGTTGAAAATGTGAACATTTGTTTCTGTTTATTTTTGTTTGTTTCATGACTTGACTCTTATCACCTGTTTTTCTTTTTGTTATTGTATTGTATAATATTTTATATTGTTTATAGAAGGTGTACATCCACTTGAACGTTATATTACTGTCAGTAATGTAAAGCAGATGAATGTTTTTAGTGAGTAAAAGTCAGTACTCCTTGAAAGAATGAAGAGAGACTCACTATTTTGCTTTCAGACCACAAGGTTGACTTTGTTTGGGCTGAGGAGCCACAACAAAAATAGCTGAACGTTGTTTTCCCAACTGAGGTCTTTTCTGTAAATTCTGCCTGTAATCCTGAGTCAGCATCTTCTATGATTTGGACTGAAGTGCCAGAATGGTATTTAGGTTTGATGCAAGAATAGCATCTCAAATCACAGACTTCATAGTTTTATGTGCAGTTAATATACATGCTATCTAAACATACTTCTTTCTGTCAGGGTTCAAATTGTAAGAAAATGCACATCTTCATGTTATTGTCAATGTTCCTAGAAAAAGACACAAATTTGAACAATTTTAGTGCTTCGTCATGGCCCTTTTAGAATGACGGTACCGCAGAGCATACACTGAAGTATTTTTAGAAGATGCAGACCAACTTCTGTGAAATGGGTGCATTCGAAGCCAAACCACAATCGTTCCCTACCCTTTTTGATGTATGAGCCCTCACCAAACAGCGGGACTGAAAGAGAAAAACCATATTGTCTTGCCTTGGATTGTTTGCTTTTCTTCTCTGGCGGCAGAGCCAGAATAAACTTCCACGGCAGATCCTAAAAAATCATTTGTGAAGAGCGAGGCCAACACATGGTTTGGGCACACTGAGCTGTTAATATATTGTTAAATGAGTTTCCACGCTTTCCGAATATTGTTTTTACATTATTTCCATCCATTACTCCCTCAACATACTGATGAAAGTTTCCAGACAGGAAATATAATATTGCAAGCGATGATGTCATACTTGGCAGGGTTTCAGGACTTTCAGGGTGTTGCTGAGCTGCCTCGGCTCTGACTGCATTAGCAGGAGGCTGTGGTGGTTTGACCAATCTGAAACCTGGGTTTTGCATTAACTAACTCTTTGCCTTCAGTTGTAACAGTGCTGCCTACTTGAATCAAACTTTGTTAAATAATCAAATCAAAGAACAGGATTTAATGTACTGAGAAAATGAGGTTTATTTTCATGTTAGAGAAGCTTTCTGTACGCTAACGTACTCGCAGCACCAAAGGCTGATTGTGGTTTTATTTCAATCAAAGGATTTGTCAAACAGACTCTCATTGCCATGCAAAATACTCAGCTTGCAGTCTGAAAAGCCTCCATCTTTGCTCTTTTTTTCATTGTTGCAGCTACATTTTTCAGGCAAAAACAATGTTTTGAAAAGATTCAAAATGACTTTTTTCTCAGGTGAACCAAGGCAGTGACCGCTAAAGAACCTGCCTATTGCTGCTTTTATTATAAAAGATGTGTGAGGAGGACATGATGGCTGTAATGAGGAGAAGCAAGAAAGACAGAAGACTGACAGTAAAGCCTTCATGATGCATCATCTGGTCTGACACCCCCCTCGGTGCAGCGCTTTTGTATTGTTCACGGTCACCGTGCCGCTGACCGAACACCACGAACAATCCTTCCTGTTTTGGCACCTAAGCCCAGCCAATGAGATTATAGAAGAGCGTGATCAGTGAAGAGGAGCCTGTTCTTCAGAGCTCAACACTAATAAGCCTCTTTTTCTGATCAACAGACTTGTAAATTTTGAAAATATAAATATTGAATAGTTTTCTGTCCTTTCTTTGTCATGAATTAACTGATCTCACAATATAGCATAAGATCAAGCATAATATTATTTACAACAGTGGTGTCAAACTCATTTTCACCGAGGGCCACATGAGCTTAATGGTGTCCTTCAAAGGGCACACCTTTAATTTACTTCAACATTTCAACTTTGACTAAACACAAAATGTCACTTTCCTCTTCTCATTTTTACAGCTGAACACCAATAACAAACAATAACTGAGCTCTACATGGTATTTCCTGCATAGAAACAGTGTTTTAATATGTGATTTTATAAACACGGAAAAGTACTACAAGTACAATGGACTAAATTTGAAATAAACAATACAGAAATACTAATAAAAGTAAAAGTAGGAGAGTTTTACTTACAGTTGTTGACCACTTTCTGAAAGTAAATTCCCATTGGAAGAGGTGTTCCACTTTCAATTTACAACTTCTAAGTGGGAAATCCCAACTTCCCAGTACAAGTAGTTAACGAAAATAGCTAAATGGAGACATTACACATCAAATTCCCCTGGCTGCAGCTACTTTTCAACCCTGTGCACCTCCAGGTGGGAAGCCAACATTTTGCAGGTAAAATAATTGACATGCATTATGGGAGATGTAGCTTATGATCAATGCTGGCTTTAAATCAGCAGACACTCATTTTAAGGGTGTATTCCCACCAGACACATTTAATCTGCTTTAAAAAGGCCAGAGTTTGTTTACACCATTGGTCTGGACCTTTTATGTAATGCATTTGTTCGAATCCTGGTGTGGACCAAACAACTGGACCAAGAACCACTTTTTAAGGTGGTCTAAGGCTGTTTCCAAATGAACTCTGGTGCAGTTCACTTCCCTTCCGGTGTGAATTCAGACCAGCTTTGAACTGACGCAACTACAGGAAACATGCGCTTTTTTGGACTTCACGGGCCACATTTGCTAAGCAACATGGTAACAATTAGCCCTTCAGTGTTGCTAACGCTAACTCTATGCAACAAACAATGAGCTGCTGTGGGTCAGGGTCGCACAGCATCTAATTTCCATTGAGTTGCGGCACGCTTTTGCCAACACCGTTCCAAAATTCTAAGGATATCATTGAGAAATTGCCTTTGAATGCGCTGCTCTTTAAATTTGAAATGGCATTACAGTTGTATTAACATCACACTCTTTCTTTTTGGGTCTGTGCTCTGTCCCACCACTGTCATTTCTGTCTATGGGAGCAATGATTGTAACCTGCATGTGAGTGCAAACCACACCAAGGTAAACAAGTAAAGTCTGTTTTTTATCAGGACTAAACAAGTGGACCAAAGGAATTTCCTGGTGTAAAAACATCCTATGTCATTATCTCAGAAGCTGTCGCATGCAACACAAAATGTAATGGTGGGCCACATTTGGCCCGCGGGCCTTGATTTAACACAGGTGATTTACAAGTTTTGACCTAAAGTGCGAAACCTCTGTTCCTGCTCATCATAAAATACCTAAGTTTCAAAACGCCGACATAAAAGGTGGCGATCATTACACATTTCCTTCAAGGTATACTAACCCTTTAATATACAACAGTAGTTTGTCGGCATGCTGCCCGCTCTCAGCCAGTAATCAGATTTCACTGTGCCATGCTCCAGCTTGCCTTTTACACATTTAATCAAGGGTCTAATCATACTTTTGCCACCAATCACAAAAACATCACAGGATCAATATGCATCTCACACATGCAAAACCTCTTAGCAGAAAACTCTGCAAGGAAGCTTGCATCTTAGAAAAAAAAACACAAGCAGCTGAAGAGTTCCATGAATTAAACATGAAAATTATTGTGGTACAGCTGAAACCTCCTGCATTCTTTCACGACAAATGTAACCTGTAATGAATAATGCATGGCACTGCCATAAATCCTCTAAATGAGCCCTAATTGGATTAATCTGGTCATTAATTAAGGGGGATGACTGAGGGAACACCACACTATATGGAGTCGTTTTTCTTTCTGCTTTGAAAAGATGTTGAATTCCAGGGATGGATGGATGCAACAGTCATGTTCTCCAACAAGAACATTAAGCTCTATTTTACCATCTTAGTAATTTGCACTCATTCCAAAAAATCATGGGCTGCTATTTTAGTTCCTATTCTACTTTTTCCACATTTTGTAAAAAACTTTTTTTGTTGTTGTTGTCCAATGATAGTTTTTCTAACAAAATAGACTGATAAATAAAAGGCACCAGTCATACACCCCACCCAACTCAATTCTTACCAAAACAAATGAGTGACATTACTTTTTGACAGTTTTCAACATTTAAATCACTTTCTGAAGTTGTAGAAATCTGCTGTCCTTTTTATTTCCCCAAACTGAACTAAGAACAACCTCCCTATTACAACAACAAGCTAATCCAACACCTTCCACTGTTAGCCTTCACACATTCACAGAGGAGACACTTCTAATGCTGCTTTATGCTTCAAATAAGCAACACTTTGGTGGAGAAAATAATTTTCCACAGCCATAAAATACAGCTAAATTATAATATTCAATATTGTAGGTTCAATAACCGCCATAAAACATGCAAACCTTCCATCAACTGAAACTATTTGCTGCTTCAAGAAATGTATACTTGCACAGAGTAGTGCTACTTTTACTGTTTCTGGTTTGGTTTTGTAAAACTTTGCTATTACTTTTTTTTTAAAAAGCAGAAGAAACTGAATAACCTTTACCATCATTTATATTTTATACAGCTGTTTTAATACAGATTATATGAAGTTAAAACAATACATTTTATTTTAACTTTATATTTGTAACTGTATTTCACTTAAATCGAAGTTCTAATTTCTGGGATTTTACAGTAAAGTGTTTTTTTTTTTATTTCCCCACTTCAGAAATCAGAAACATAATATGCTAAAAAAAAAAAAAAAAAAAAAAAAAAAACATATATTAAATCTGCACCAATATTTTACTTACATAAAGGACTGGGTAAACTTGGACAAAACAAGATTTATTTTTATTTTATTTTTATTTTATTTATTTATATATATATATATATATATATATATATATATCATAATGCTGAAATGTTTTAAAGCAAAGGTTTAAAACCGGCCGTCTTTCATCACATTGGGAGCCACATCTCACTCTGTATTCTAATGGGCAGTATAATTCCCCAAACACCAACATCACCGTTATTTATGTGGTGTGAACTTCACCATCCACTTGAATTAGATATTTAGGACCTAAGTTTTATTGTTCTTGGTGGGGACTAGACTTTTGGAAGTGCTTTCCAAAGTAAACACTTTCCCCATTGGCATGGTTACTCATCAAAGCAGATGTTAAAATGTGCAAATTAGCAGCAGAAATCCCAGGGTTGCACAGATAGACAAAAAAAAAAGTGAAATTTATAGTCAGTTACAAAAAACACACAAAGGGACAATGATGTGCTCCAGATGTTTTTCAATAGTGATGAAACTTTTCTAAAATGATAATGCTCAGATAAAATTAAACATAATAAAAACTAACAGTCAGTGCTATATGAATGATTTATGCCATGCAATTATAACTGAATCATGAAGTGAACATGCAATAAAACATAACAGCTATAATTACATGATGAAAATAAATAAGTAACATATAGAGGTGTTTATGTTGTGTAAATAAACCATTTACAAGTAGGTAAAAACGCTGAGGTTATGATGAAACCACCATTGAAATTGTGCAAATTCAACAAACTTAAAAGGCAGATTTATGGCTTCGATATTTATAAAGGTTCTCATCTATTATCCTAAAGGAAAGTTTAACGTGAATCAGTCCAGAGAAAATACTTTGGGACTGTATAACTCAAATTTAATGGTGTTTCAATAGCAACCTCAGTGTTTTCCCAATAAACTTGTGAGCACAACTCACTTTGTGCATTTGTAACAACTTTTATCTACGAAATGGTCTACTCCTTCATACTGAAATAAAACTAGAATGCCCGTTCGTCTGCGTGCCACAGTCTGAAACAAAGATCTCATGAGCTTGTTAGTTGTGAATGACTGTCAGTTTCTGCCATGTCAAATTTCAGCTCCACATCTGTAAAATGGACTAAGTTGTGGCCATTTTTGAGTCAGTGAAGACTGATTATCTGTTATCTTGGGCTAACACACAAGGTTAATTTAAAAGTTAAGTTGATAATTTGGCAACTGACAAAAAAAAAACACTTTTTGTATCAGCACAGGTGTTAATAAAGAATTATTTTCAGTAATGGTAGACCAAAAAATGAACATCAGCCCAGCTGACCCTTGGGTTTTATTTGAATAATTGTACGATCTAACCAGGAACTTGGGTAAATTCTGCTAGAAAAATAGTGTGAAGTCAGTGAAACACTTCAGGTAAAATGTGCGCAGCAGGGTGAGATGAGCAAATGGGCATTTTAACCTTTCCTTAATGTAAAAGCGAATAACTGAAGCTTCTTTCTGCCAGCGGGCATGCTGAGAGACTCCATATTCAGATGCTACAATTATCGTAATGTTGTAGCTGCGCGACCGGTCTATCTGGGGCTGGAAGCTGCAGAAACGCTGCAAAACTTCACACTGCTGAGCAAAAAAAAAAAAAGTGTTTTTCATCCTTTTTTTTTCTTTCCTTTTTTTCCTCAAGTGACAAATGACTGCTGTGAGGGATCTGAAAGTGTGTGCACTTGTGCATGTGTGTCACTCCTCACCAAGGATGAGGAGGAGATGAATTCAAAACAAGCAGGAGTCTCCGTGTTCAGATTATTTTATTTAAATGTATTCAAATACTTTAATTCATTCCATCACATGACCGCTCTGCCTTTTAAATAGTTAAAATATACTATAGGGGCATGTAGCTCTTAGTTATTGCTAATCATTACAGTGTACTTTCATTACCTGCTAGATTTTACAACCATGCAGCCAAAAAAAAAAAAAAAGAAATGACTTCATTAGTATTTTCTATAGAGAAAAAGGAGCCTAGCACGTTTCTTATTATAATAATTATGTCTGCTGCTCAGCAAGTTGTTCTGTTTCCTCAGATGTTTGTTCAGATGTGGTAAAAATAAAGGTGTAATGAGGAACATAAAGTAAAACAGCTCAGTGTTACATAAACAGATGCAGTTTTTTTTTTCCTTCAGTGACCCAGCTCCTGATTTTACACATTGCTCTGTAATGTAAAACTTTAAGTTCCTGCTGCTTGTATTTGATCTAAAGCCAGTATTATCACACAGCATTGTGAGGAGTACTGATAGGTGTGTCGTTTGAAAAATGGTTTAGACAATTTTACACGTAATAGGCTAACAGGAAGTAGAAGATGCTGATCATATAAAAAAAAAGCCTTTGACTTTTCACCAATAAGATATTGGTGAAAATGAGAAGTTTGGGGTTCTCTTTGCATCAATCAAAGAAAATTTAAAATAATAAAATTTTACATTGCATAAAAAACAAACAATTATTTAAAAAAAAAAACAAGAAACTTGAGTTATATGACAGGACTGGGACTGGTTTGCAAACAGTAGCTTTGCACAGATAGCATGTAATCTGACAACTGGTCCAAAAGCCAATTTTTCCTCTGAAAACTGAAAGTTCATGATGTCTGGACTGATTCCTAAAAATCAGAGCATCAAAAATAAAACATCGAACTGCTTCAACTAGAAACTGCATGGAACAAATTATGCAGCATGGCACCCAAATATACTTTATGGCTCCAGAGTCTCAATCTGGTTTGACTAATCTCTTCAGACCCCACAGATTCCACATGAAAAGATGGACTGATACTGTACTTTACAGTTTCAAGGCTTTCAGGCTGATACTTTGCTGCACTACATCTTCCTCCACATCAAGGGCGCACAATCCAGGAAAATGAACCATAGTAAAACTCTCTCTATAGAAGCTCTCTCTTTCTTTATTTAAGAGCAAAAATGTATTTCTTCTTTTCCCATCTGTTTCATGTTTTAGACAAATGTCCACCAACTGCTTAAAATCGACATACTTCACGCAGCAAAGGCTTACAAATTGTGTTTTAACCCTTATATCCCCCTTAAGACTCTCAAATTACGCAGGACGCGCGTCATGAATTCACCAGTCTCAACGGGAGGCGCGCTGAGCTCCCCTCCTCCCTCCCTCCACCTCCCCCTGAAGCGTTTGAACGCTCCTCAGTGAGAGTCGACAGGCCCTCTCCTCTCCTCTCCTCTCCGCTCCTCTCCTCCTCGGGACGGAACCCCACGCAGCTGCTGCGGTTCCTCAGAGCCGGACGCGGCGCCGTCAGGAGCGGACCCCGCGCGCCTCGCTGCTGGGATTTAATCACGCGGACTTCATACAGCCTCAGCTAGGAGTCTACTGAATCTGTTGCTTCTGATTAACCTCCTCCTTTTTAATTTTGTTTTAGTTGATGACTCCTGCAAGACAAACTTGTGAATTCCAAGCGCGCCGCCGGGGTTTTAATGTGCTTTATGCGTTTGCGCTCAACAGTGAGGTAGACGGGCGCGTTCTCCCGGAGGCTCGGTGTGGTTTACCCCGTGGATGCGGCTCTTCGGGTCTGTCTCGGAGCCCTGCAGGATCAACCTGTCATAGGGCACCATGATTTCGCCGGGTCTTCACAAGTGGAGGAGGAATATCGCTTCTGAGATGCTGCTTTTTGTGCCAATTTTGTGGTTTACAGCGCTGACCGGAGCGGCTCCCTCTCTGACCACCGAGCAGATGGACACGGGGGTGGTAAGTTTCTTTCTAATTATTATTATAGATCATTTCTAACAATCTTTTATCTTATAGAGAGTGGGAAGTTTGCATGCAATCAATACAACCTGGGTGTTTCACCCACTTTATCACACTTTTGCAGCCAAAATGCAATCAACAATCTTGCAGAATGTTTTTTTTTTTTTTGCAAAGCTGGAAATAAGAAGGACATTTAAAAAAGTTCAAATCAAAGAGTGCTTTGAGCTTGCAGTAAATAAGTGCACATGTATTTGGCTTGGTGGCATATCGACCTCCTCCTCAGCATGCTGACAGTGTATATATCCCGCGCTGATGGATTGCAAACAGGGCTCCCTTCCAACACAACCACAGCCTGAAGCATCGGGCGTTATTTCTCTTTGTCAGACTTCATATCAACTCTGACATTTATCTGAACAGTTCAACTAATAAGATGGGATGCTGCATCAAGTGGGTGACAATTACAGGAGAATATATTAAAGTGGTCAAACTTAGGAAATGGAATGATGCAGTTTGAAAAAGGTTTGCAGGAGTTTCCTAGATATATATTGATATGCAATTCTGATATGCACTCAATGGAAGCCCTCCACTGTAAATCACACAAAAGCTGGAGTCATGATTTGTGAATTTTGCATTTTAAACTTTAATATGACGGGGGGAACGGGCCAAATTTGTTTACTTTAAAGTGCATGTGACACATTTATCCTTTAAATACAATAAGTAAATTAAAACATCTTTTTGTTTAAGAAACTTGACATAGTACAATATTCTATCATAATTGGCATATTTTCCTTTGAACTTGACTCAATGTGAAACAGGAAGTGACATCAAAGGGGAATTCTTTAAGAAAACTCTGTTCATTGTTTATTAAAACAATAATATTAGAACTCTGACTCTGATAATGACTCAAAATAACCTAAAGAAACACCATATTTTTCTTGTTGTCAGCTATTTTAGCAACACTCTTACATTCAGACATTCCTCTTTGTCATCACTTCCTGTTACTTCACATGCAAACATCTCAACTACTGTTCACCTCAGTAGCAATTGGTGGCACTAACCTGGCTAATCTTCATGAATGTGCCATGAGTAGCTTTCAGTTTAAACTTACAGGATGCAGATCAATGCTAACAGCTGAAGAATTGTTACTAATTATGTGAATATTATTAAACTGGGTGTCATTTTGATGATGTATCAAAGCAAATGAATGCTATTTCATGATCTTTTCTCCAGCCCGTACACTACTTCCACTTCATATTTGGAGTTTATTGATTAAAAGACCTCCAGATCTGCTCATAAATCCTTCCTCATTAGCTGTTTACATTCATTCCAACTAAATCAACACCATACCTTGGTAATTAGTCTTCCAGCACAGGCTCTCTCCTCTGATGAATTTGTGTTTTATTGCCATTTGTAACATCATCTGCACAGTTCCACTCAAAAAACACTGCAGTGGGTTTGTGGTGGTGGACCCAGCCCACCTGTCCCCAGTGGACGTGTGCTGCTTGGAGACAAACATTCATCTTCTTCACACTCACAAACCTGCAGACAGGCGTTGACCCGTGTTTCACTGTTTGCGTTCACACGCTGTTGTGTGACCTAATTGCACAGGGGGACACACTTTGTGATGCACCAACCTGCTGGTGAGGATGGATGTGTAAAACCTTCATTTCACATTTATTATTTTTATTTATTTATTTTAGCTTGCTGTCTGGAAATATTAAGTCTGTCCTTAAAGTTAGGAGAAGACACTTTCAACACATGCCCAATATTTATGGCTGTTTGTTCAGGAAACTGTCTGGGCCCATTAATAATCGTGTCGTTACCATCTTGTAACTGATATAACTTGTTGTAGGAGACATTGTTGAAGCAGCTGCTCCCAGTTGTTTTAGGGAACCAAAACACAGAGGCTTAAAATGACAGAGCTGAATATTTAGATACTATTGGATACATCTCAGTTATTTTTTTTTTTCCTGATAAAACTATTTGTTAATATGTAAAATGATTGATTTGTTTTGGTATGAATGTAGTGGAAGTATTAAAAGTATTTTTCCCCTTTATTTTATTAGTGATTAATCTAAAAATTGGCTTTTTGGAAATCGTTTTAAAACTGAAAATATTGGCTTGTTAGCAAAATATCTCATAAACTACTGAAAAGCGTTTTATGCAGCACTCAGTAAGTTATCACTCGGTGTACATCTATAACTCTCTAATATTTAGGTCAGTCCAGGTCAAGATGGCCACCATGAAGCAACATAAACATATAACTCTGTCAATTTTGCTGAGCTAAAATGTGATATGATGCCATACTGAGGGTCGTCACAACTTGTATTGCAACATGTCACATTTTTTGCGTGAGCTTTTGCATGAAATTATTTTAAAGGTTTGACCAAAACGGCAACAATTTTCCTTTCTCACTATAAGCTTGTTCAAAACTTTGCAGCCCAGACATGAGCTCATCACCCCAGTTTTAAGTCTCTCTCCGCTGGCTTTCAGTCAATTACAATTGATTTTAAACTTTTATTGGTCACTTTTAAAGCTCTCCGTGGTCTTGTCCCACCTTATTAAGCTGATCTAGTAGCTTCCTGTGAGTATGAGTGGACCTTAAGGTCTAAATACAAACACTGAGGTGACTGGGCCTTTTTAGCTGCTGCACCCAGACTGTAGAACTCCATCGCCACTATTTAGGCAGACTATTCACACAGTGGCATTTGTTTTTATTGTTTGTTTTAACTTTTGTACTGTGAAGCACTTTGTGCACATTTTGACTGTTGGGAAAGGCCTCTATGAATAAATGCAGCTGGTCAATTGCTGACTGCTCTTCTGAAAATCGGGATGTTAAAAGTCAGGGAATAATATGCATTACTTTAATGAATGCTAGGCCTTTAATCATTCACGCTATTTAAGCTGCATTTCAATACAACCTGAAACTTAACATTCACAGTTTGCTTCCTGCACATAATTTTTGCTTATCTGATCAAAAACGGTTTTCCTTCTCTCATTGTTTGTTTGGTGCGAACAGAGATGGACGGGCAGACTGACAGATGTGCACCCCTCTCCCCCTGCGCCTACCTGATTGACTTTTAAATAAGACTTTCTGCCGCACTGATGAAACCGCTCTCAGCTGCCGAGAACAGGTGGATAATTGGTTGTCGAGGGTTTCAGTGGCACCTCAGCCCATTTGTGTTCATAACTGCCACGCATTTGGGATTCGGCTCGCAGAAACAGTCATCTACCCACAGAAGCGTGTCCTGATATCCAGCTCTGGTGCTCCACGGTCCCATTGCAACTTCAAAGCCACAACAAGGCTTTTAGTTGAGTTTTAGCGCTCAACGCTATCTGTCTCTCCTTTTAACTTCGGTTCACAGTGACCATAATTAACTGCGCTGCAAACTTCAGCACAACTCCGAGGCATCCACTTACCGGCTTTGCCGACATCTAGCTCTGTAGATCCCTGCAAACCACCAATTTGCAGTTTCTAGCGTATGAGGGAACTCCTACACAACAGCTACAATGTTATCTGCTCTATGTGTGTTCTCCTTATAATGTCACGGCTGTTTTCAGCTGCGGAACGACTGAGTTCCTGTTTGCTTCCAGAAACAGAACCGGGCTTGTTTTAAAAGCACAGATGGAAGTCATGGAGGTCAGATGGTCCAGACCTTCCCTTCCTGGAAAATATTCTACCCATAAATTACTTTAAAATATAGTCATATATTATGCGTTGGGATGCTTGGTGCTAATTGTAGGCACAGAACTGAAGCGTTAAAGCGTTTCACTTCACAAAGCTTTGGTTCACTGTTCTCTCACATCTAATACTGCAGGTCAGAGGTGGTGGAGCTTCATTTTATTGGAAAAAGTTTAAAGTTGTCTATAAAACAGCAAACTTTAAATCTTCTATTTTGTTCCACGATCGCTAATATCACTGACCAACTCTGAGCAAAACTAAATTCAGAATTTAATTTCAGCAATGTGTTAAAGGAGACACATCATGCTTTTAAATCCTTCTTTTTCACATTTAAATCATTCAGTTGGGGTCTATAGGAAGTGAAACTGCAATGCTTTGGTCTGAATTCCAACTTATTGTAACTCCACAAGCCCCTTTTTTACCCCTATTCTGAGGTGTGTCTCAGATCAACTCATTTTGAGGCTGTCTCTTTAAATCCAAACAAGGCAGTTTACATCCGCCCACATCCAGCTTTCAGAGCAATTCATTCTAGATAGAAGAAATACGACTATATAGCAGTATAGATTTTTTTTTTAACAAATTAAAATATGTCAACAAGGGAAGACTTGTCCATCCAGCCTCACATGTTGGAGCCAGAGTCTGACCTAGAGCCAGAGGAGAATGAAGACAACAAAATTGTAGATGACTTTGGCAATCTCCTCTCTCATAATCTGATGTAATATTTCAGAAATTGTCATAAAAATATTTCTATGCATCTCAATAATCCAGGTGGTAAAAAAAGAAGTTGAGTAGGTTTTCTGGATGAGTTGTTTATTGTCAAAGTTATAAGTAAGGTAATATTACACAGATTTATAATGATAATTCTTCTAAAAGACAACTGAAAGTGGCAATTCTTCAGAAGAAAATCATAATTCAATTCAATTCAATTCAATTCAAAACTACTTTATTTATCCCAGAGGGAAATTAGGTGTTGTTGTAACTCATCCAAGTAAAGAATTATTATAGATGCTGATGGC
>JAUBOC010000037.1:17746450-17757968 GCA_032275365.1 Anablepsoides cearensis | reverse complement strand
TTTTCTTTTGTGTTTTTCCTTGTATATAAAATTGTTGTTTTTAATGAAATGAATAAACTTAAACTAAACTAAACTAATGACAGTGTGTCAGTGGAACAAAATAAAGGCAAACTACACAAACCTGTCCAAAAAAAGGTAACAAGTATTGAAAGCAAGAAGTGTGATTTTATCATTAAAATGTAGTGGCGTGAAAGCAGATGTGTATAAGTACATTTACTTTGTTACAGTATTTATGTTTGTTTTGTTTTGTGTTTTTAAGATTTGTAATTTAACCAAGATTTTTTTTATTATTCGTAACTTTTACTTTTACTTTTACTTTGTTAGATTCAAAATATTCGATACTTTTACTTATTTACTTTAAGATTTAACACCTAGATACATATTACTGATTTAAATATGACCAAACTTACCATGAAGAGCTGTTTCTGTACTCTAAAAAATGTTTTTGTACTCTAAAAAAAGTGTTGAATTTACTTAATCCAGTTATGTCAGCTAGTTCCACTCACTTTCTCAATTATTGTGAGCAGTTTAACCTCAGTACTTTTTTATCAGTGAAATTATTTTTTACCAGTCATTTTCTGTTAATTTTTTTTTTTTTACCTTTACTTAGTTATTTCTTTCAAGTACTATATATAACTCTAAATGAAAGTAATAAGTTTTCAAAAAAGTTGCTTCTCAAGTAAAGTACAAATTCTCAAAAACTGTACTTAAGTACAGTACTTAAGTAATTTCACTTAGTCATTGCCCACTTCTGACCTGTCTGATTATTTAACCTTTGTTTGGCTGCAACATCCAATTGATCCTAGAAAAAAGCAACTAGAGCTGTAATTTAGTTTACAAATATTGTGCGAAAATTTGGTGTGGTTGAAGCGGAGAGTGTTTCACACTCATTGAGCAAAATCTTGAAAAAAAAAGGTTGCCCCCTGGATTTAACTAAGGTCTATTATCTAGGGGTTGTTGCAGTTGGTCAGGTCCATGTTCAGCAACAGTTTGTGCTCAAAGAATGAGGTCAGCTGACCTGAATATACTGAATGACCAGGTTATTCCATCAATGAATTGTTTCTTCCCTGATGGTATAGGCATATTCCAAGATGACAATGCCAGGATTCATGGGGCTGTGCGCAGTGGTCAGACTCTAACATCATCAATGCAAGATCTTGGTGAAAAATGAATGCAACACTGAATGGAAATAAATCTTGTGACATTGCAAAAAACTTATCCAAACAATGCCACAGTGAATGTGTGCCATAATCAAAGTTAAAGGCGGTCCAATGAAATATTAGAGTGTGTGACCTCCACAGATACCAGTAATCAACATTACAGAAGTGGCTAGAACTCAGTCAGTTTTACAAAAATTGAGCTAAAATTTGGTATGAATGTAGCTGATTATTTACACCACAGTAGATTTCATCTAACATTATTAAGTTTGACCAAAACTTTGTAATTCCCGAACATGGCACGAGAGGTGGTGGGTGATATGTATTCCTTCAAGGACTGCTAGGCCTTTCATTGTTCATGATGTATTTATATCAAATCAAAAATCACTCAGTTCACTTCATAGATTTCTTGGCTGACAGCAACCTATTTCAGGCAGAGGTCACTCCACTGACATTTCCTTCAGTTTCAGTCGCTGATTAAATTTCCTACAGGAGCCTGCAGGGACCACATTGCTCCTTTTTTTAGATGAAGCGTGCTTATGGGGAGAAAGCAGGCGAGCACATCCTGTAGAAACAAATATGTACAATATGAGGATGTAAAAACTGATGAGTGGAAAGAAAACATGAAAAAAATGGGGTGAAATATACCAGAGGAGATTGTGTAGCGAGATGTCTGAGTGGTTGTTTATTCCTGTTGTAGAAATCAAAAAACGAAAATAGCAATAAAAGGCTGGAGAGATCTTAAGTTGGTGTGAGGAATTCTGACAACCTAATAGGGAAAAAAATGGAAAAGACATGAAAATAAACTTGTGAGTTATGCCCAGAAGCCAGCGCCATAATCTCTTGAAAAGGCGCCCTGTATGCTCAGCACATTATATGTAAGCAGCAGAAGCACCTGAGCATGAAATACTAAAATCCACGGAGTTACAGAAAATATGCAAACAGGACTTTTTGTGCAGGTCTCTCCCAGTGGCAAACATTGTGCAGTTGACCTTTAAGCTTTTGTGCTTTTTATAAATTCAGTGCCACTTCCACTCTGCTTTTCTGCTGCCAGTCTCCGCTGTAATCCACTCCCTTTTGATTTGATTTTCTGTTTTTTTAGTACTTCTTTACTCCACTGTCCATTCCTTTCTTCATCTATAAGCCAAATTATATAAAGCAGATATATATATATATATATTTTCTAGAACGTATAAGTATTATCTTTGTGTGCCGGTTTTGCTGTTGCAGGAAATACTTGCAGTTTGAATTTGCAGCAAACACACAGATGTTTAATGCTTTTTTTTAATGCTGCAGCATAAAATACTTCATTTTGCAGCTTTATGTGAAGCTTTTTCTCCATCTTGTTCTAATTGTAATGCCCTCATGAAAAAAAACTGTTTAACAATTAATGGTAACGTCTGGTGTAGCACAAAGTCTCTGGCTCCTACCTCCCCATCCTCTTTCCTCATCAGCCTCTGTTCAACCCTCCCTTCACTTCCCAACCTTTTATTTCAAGCATCCCTCTCTCCCATCTCTGTCTCAGAATGCGGACCTACCCAAAGGATTCGGCCCTGCTGGGCAGGGACACGGTCCGAGCCCTCATGTACTACGCCCTGAAGGTCTGGAGCGACATCGCGCCCCTGAACTTCCACGAGGTGGCCGGCAGCAACGCGGACATTCAGATCGACTTCACTAAGGCCGACCACAACGATGGGTACCCCTTCGACGGTCCTGGTGGGACGGTGGCGCACGCTTTTTTCCCTGGTGAGAGGTTCACAGCCGGGGATACGCACTTTGATGACGATGAGGCTTGGACCTTCAGATCACCTGGTGAGTTGAGTTTAATCTAACAAGATTATTATTTAGGTAATTTGTTTTGCCACTGCAGGAGTTTTATTCAAACATTTACAGCACCCATCAACATGTCTCATATTTAATGTGTGTCAGAATGTTCAGATTTTATGGTATTTCAGTGCTGACGTATGAGGTACCACCCCCCAGCGGTGTGACCAGGATGTTCTATAAATATTATGGTTTGATAAAGACACGTAAGCTTAGAGCAGCAGCAGGAGTTAGAAGCCATTTTGTTTTGATTAGTCTCAGGGCCACAGACACGGGCTCTGAGGGATGAAATGGACAAACATCCAACTGAGAACTTAAAAGGTTTTCTGCACATTATTCAAGCTAACAATTTTTGAACACAAGATAAAGAGTAAATGTTGGACAGAGTTATGTTAGAAGGAAATGGAAAAATATTGTTCATTTCCTGTAGCTGATAGTAAGGTCAGACTGCAGCCATTCGTAACGCTTTATGTTACTACTAGCCAATTATTGGAGTTTTAATAGATGTTTTAAGTCACTTATAAAACACGATGGGTGATTTAATGTTGTTTTATTATTTCTATGAATTCAGTAAAATACTCTTCAAATGAAAATGCATAGTTTTGAATAGATTAAAAGAATAAAAAATCCAGGAGATCATGCCCTCGTTCCCCCCTACGACTGCTTTACTCCACAGCTGCTTGTTAACAAGAACATGTGTCTCTCTGGATATCAGCAGATGTTGGCAGGTATGATATAAACTTCTGAGATTCTGTTTAGCATATTGTTAACTGTTTTAGTTGGACTCAACTAATAGCTAATTTATTTAATATGTGAGCATATAGTGAGATTTAGAAAATTTCACCAGTGAAAACTTCTCTTGGGCCTTACCCCTGCTGGGGGCTAAGCACACCTAAAGTTCAAATCCTATAATCACCCCTGATTAAGCAACAATATGTAGTTCCATACAAAATATTTTGGTTTCAAAATAAAAGACTCAAGTATAGGATAATAACTTTTTCTTTCATGCAGAATCCACTGTTTTAGCTGCTAAAAACATTTTTTGTGTACTTGGTGTCTCTAGGAGTGCAGAAAAGTTTAATTTGGTTTATTCTGGTGCTGCATCTTTTATTTTCTGTTTGGGTCATATTTTTCAACCTCTTTCTGCAACAGAACTTCTAAATAAGGTCTGAACTTACCATCCACAACTTGGTCGTCTTCATTCTCCGCTCGCTCTGAGTCCGACTCTGGCTCCGACATGTACAGTTTAAACCAGAAGTTTACATACACTGTATAAAAAGATACACATGCATTTATTTTCACATGTCTGACATGAAATTAAAATAAAAATTTCTCATTTTAGGTCAATTGGGTTTACCAAAACTTTTTTTCTACACTACTAGCAGAATAATGAGGGAAATTTTTAAGGCATTTTTATTACTTTCTTTAAAGTCAAAGTCAAAATACACTTCATTACTATTTGGTACCATTGCCCTGTAAAACTTAGGTCAAATGTTTTGGATATCGATCCACAAGCTTTTCCGAATAGTTGGCAGGAATTTTAGCCCATTCCTCCCAAGAGAACTGGTGGAACTGAGCCATGTTTGTAGGCCGCTTTGCTCGCTCGCACATAAATTTTCAATAGGTCTAAGATCAGGGCTTTGTGATGGCATATTCAAAACAGTGACTTTGTTCTTATTGAGCCACTTTGTAACCAGTTTGGCAGTATACTTCAGGTCATCGTTTACCCCCAAGCTTTAACTTCCTGGTTGTACCCACAACATGATGCTGCCACCCCTGTGTTTCACAGTTGGGATGGTGTTCTCTGGCTTGTAAGGTTTCTTGAAAAAGGGGGAAGTGGAAGAGGACAAGGGCATCAATTCACCTCAGAACCTCGGGGACATTCAGCTGGGGGAGCATTATGAAACAAATAACAAAAGTATGTTTGTGTTATAAATTTAAGTTCTGTATGATTTCTGTGTTAGAACCACCACTGTGTTGGTGATAGGAGCTACAAAGCTAGTGGCACATTCTGATGGTGCTAGTTTATGCTGTGGAATTTAAGACCTACTTTTGGTGATGATTCAATAGACTTTAAAAGGAACTTTTTTTTACAAAAAAAAAGTTTGTTCTATTCACTTGATCTGATTCTTTTTTAATAATTACGTATTTAACTTTATTGTTATCTGTGTTTACGCTGTCAAAAGCTGTGATGATTCCAATCAAAGTCATTCAGTTAGAGTGTTTTTGTTTGGAGCGGAGCTAATAAACCCGTTCGCGCTCCGCTCTTAATGATGCGGCCAAATTCCTCCTCATCAAAATGTTTTGAAAGCGCATTATTACCCACGGAGAGAGACGTGCGAGTCTGAAATGAGGACATGGTGACGGCGGCTCTGACTGGAATTCAATCAGATCTGCCAATCAAAAATAGATGAGCCTATATTAGAGATATCCTTCATTCTGAGGCGCTTCTGGAAAACAGAGCGCGCACAGTCCTGTTGTCTCAGAGCCTCTTCTAATGACTGATTCATTATTCATTTGTTCACTCATTAACAATACAATAGTCAGTATATCCATCCGAGACTTTATCATTCATTCACCTATTATTATTTTTCCATTCCCTGCTTCGGTAAAACTCTTAATATTTTATTATTAGGAGAGCATCTTATGTGTGCTCAGTGGTGCAAATGAAGCAGGACCCTTTTCTTCTTACTTAGCATCCAACTCAATATTTTTTTTTTTTTTTATTAACTGGCCTTTTTTTTAAATATACTGAAACAGCAAAAGATGCGGGTGCATTATGGAACCATTCATCCAGACGTAATAACCGGGTGGAATGATCTAGTCTACTGAATGCATCAGCTGGCATCAGTACTGTCACACAAATGACAGCATTAATCATCGGCGCTCCCTTTTTTTTCTGACTTGCTTTCTTGCTCTCATCTGGATGAGTGAACTTAAATTGACCCTTCATTTCTCTGTCTGTTGCCTCTGTTTGTCCCCTCCATTTTCAATGATGGATGTACGGCAGAGAGTTGAAAGGATAAGAGAAGTAGAGACAGTGTGATGAATATTGTTGTTCAAACACGTCACAATCTTCCAAAAATAAGTTTTCTTTGTTTGACAGAGAGAGACGCTTCTTATCGCCCACTGCCGAACAGGGAGAGGTGATAATGTTTGTCTGTTTGCTTGCCTGTTAGCAAAATAGTGTTTGTGCCAAGATGTTCACCACAGCCAACCATCCTTAAGAAACACAAAAAATGGTTGTAAGTGTTAAGTTTTGTTCAAAATTAAAAATTTTACCTCTTTTAGATGATGTCTGTCTGTTAGCAAAATATCTCTAGAACTACTCGACATATTTTAATGAAACTTTTAGGAAATAATTAGTTGATGTATCTCTACAACTGATTAACTTTTGGTGCCAATTCATTTTAAGATGGCCACCACAGTCACCTGAACGTAGAAAACACACAAATGACTATAATTCAATAAGTTTGACAAATAATGTATTAAAAGTTGGTTTGGTAGTAGCTGACAGTTATTTACAACACTGGCTCCAAGAAGTACTTGACATCTTTGCTTATAACATTTAAATTACCTGTTTGAGTCAAACCTGTTTGTCTGTTAGCAAAATATTTCACAAAGCGCTATTAATAATTAAATGAAAATTTCAGGAAGTAATCACTACATGCATATTTACAACTGATTAACTTTTAAAGGTTGTTCAATTTAAGTGAAGTGGAACAAACTAGAGATAATGATGTCAGTATTTGGGAGTGGGAGTTTCATTATTTTTTCAACCAAATACACTGAAGCAATAATCGTGGGCAGCTTAATTTCACAGTGGTGCGATCACACATGCTTGCTGAATTGTTTGGTTTGTCAGCACAAACTTCTCAAGTCCAACACCGGAAAGTTGTAAAACGGTTCTGGCAGTGATGGATGATCCGAGAAGCTTACAGCGGGTGCTTCTGGTGATTTAACAAGTAAAGCACACGTCCAGTCAGCTTAATAAAATCAGGTGTCGAGACGTAAACAAATTTGGGGAATATTTATGGATTTTTTTTACTCTGTTAAAAGTTCAAAGTGCATTTTGAGCTAATTACATCTACTAAATATTTATTAGTGTTTTCATGCAGTTTTATTTGAACTAAAATCCAAAGATCTGAGCAGGACAAGAATCATTGCTACAGCTGTTCCGTTTTATCTCCAGAAGTTCCTGAAGATAAGTAGGAGGCGAAAAGAAAAGAAAATGTGTGACATGAGAGGGATCATTACTCCTCCTCTGATCCCACTGTGAAGCTTTTCTTCTGTTTGGTGCAAAAGAGTCAGAGAGAATCAGACAATCTGTCAGGACGTATTACCCCTCATGTCACCCACAGCATCCCAACAAGACTTTTCCTGGAATGAAAGATCATTTTAGGACACAGAATCACTTGACAGTTAAGCCTCTTTAAGTGGGGAGACTGATCTGCAGGTAAACAAGCATTTTATCATTTTATGCAGCAGCTGCAGAGACCAAGCTGCTGTTTTTGTTTCATTTAAATGACTGGACGCTCGTTCAATTTAGGATCAAAAATGTGCTTTTTTTCGTTGTACACTGCCAAAATTAGCCTGCTAAAATAAGCTTAAAATGCTAAATTATATTCTGAATTGTCTCAAACTAAGTAGTTTCACTTACTTGTTGAGAGTTGTTTCTGTCAGAACTTTCCACAGATTAAAACAATATAATCCTAAAAATAATATCATACACCCTTGTTCTTATATGTCAAATCGTGTTGCATTCACTGTCTCAAAACTAGGAAGTCCAAATTTTTTAATGCTATATTCATTTTTGCTGTTTGCTGTAAATCATCTTCAGGAGGTATTAAGTTCACTTTACTTCAAAATAAAAGTTAAAAAATAAAAAAAGTCAAATGATGCTTTGCTGATTCATTAAAGTGTTTCAAATTAAATTTTTAGTCAACCCCCTCCACATAAAAGAGTTTGGATAGCAACTCCACCTTTTGATGTATGATATCATTACCCGTTTTTTTAGTGTCGTCCTCATCTGAAATGTAGAAAGTTTTCAGACATCAAAGACTTGGTTTTGATGTTGCATGGTTTATTTAATTTCTTCTGACAATAAATTTGACAGAAACTTTTCAACTTGAGGCCCTTCGTGAACTCTCATGAGTCTCCAAAAGTTTTAAAAAAATATACTCAGTTTTTCATTATGAAGCTTTGCATCTTTTTTATATACTGATGTTTTATTTTGTTTTATTTTGCAAGTGGTGCTAATTTTTTTAAAATATTTGACCCTTTTGTTGTTTTTGGGTGGTCAAGCAAACCTTAGGACTTCATGCTTAACCAGTACAAGAAATATTAGTCTTTTTTTGTGTAACTTTGCTGTCAGCGCACATTTTTTTTTGTTGCTTGCTCAGAGCTGCCGCTGGCATCATTTGTGATGCAATTTACCATTTCAAAGGACACACATGCGTGTTAATGTCAGATAGCACACACAGCTTGGTTTTTCCTTTTGAGTGTGGCTTTGTTGATGTTTGATCGTCTGTTTGAAGATTAATTCAAGACCGAATCCATACAGTTTGTTCATGTGGATATAATGTAAGTCATTTGATCTTTACTCCACCAGATTAGATCATGTAAGTGATTTTGGAATAAATTTAAGAAATGAACAGAAATGTAACAAAAGCTTTTTGGTTTTACACAAGAACACAGAGGCTGGTTAACGTATTCCAGCACCTTTTTGTGCATTTTGACCTCAGCCTGGGGAACTTATTGTTCTTCGGAGGGGTGTGTTTGTGTTCTCTAACCCAGCTGGTGTGTGTGATGGAGGCCGGGACCCGCGTTGATCTCCCTCCTTTGTTTTGAGCTGTCGGAGCTGTAAACCATATGTTGCAGGGCAGCAGCTCAATCTGCTCGAATCAGACCTCCCTCCAGGCTGCAGCAGTGGCAGGACAGGAGTGTGTGTGTGTGTGTGTTGGACACCAACAGCTGCGTAGACGTAGGATCTGCTAAAGAGAAGAAAGAAGCGAAGCAGGAGAAAGTCAGGGGTGTGAGTTTGTGTCCGACTGTAATTTTTGTCATCGTACATCTAAGTTTTATCTTAAATAGGCTGGAACAGCCACTAAGTCACTGTGGCACCTCCATTAAGAAGAACATTATTGCTTTTTATGGCATTTTAAAAGCTCATTTTAAAGATAATGTGGGTTTTGTTGGCATAAATAATTCAGACACCATTGGATTATGTTTTTAGAGCTTTTAACTGGCCTTCGGTGTAGAAAAAAATTGAAAAATGAGAGAATTATGTCAATTTCTGTAAGCATTTTTATTTTTCAAGGATACCCTGTTTGTGAGTGATCCCCTAACAGTCAATTTATTATACATAACTAAGTGTTTTTTAAGGTGTTAAGCAAACTAACTGCTATGTTAAATACAATTTATTGCTAACTAAAATAGACAGGAAATATACATTCTTTCAATATACGCCGATAACACTAGCGAATTTGCATTTCCTGTAAAAATGAAGTGTAAATGGTTAATGCTGAAAGATTTCTGCTGAATACCTAAAAAAAAAAACTGGACAAAAAAAAGCTGAAATTAGCACAAAAACAAAAAAAATACATATTTGCTGAAATAGGGTTAAGGTTAATTTAGATGAAACAAGCTCAAAATGACAAAAAACATAAAACAGCTGAAATGAACAGAAAGCAGCTGATAGAAGCATAAATATTTAGAATTGCTGAAATTGATAAATCTTGAAATTCACAGAAGAATAGAGAAAGTTAATATGATAGCTAAAAACGTTAAAATCAGCTAAACAGAAACCGATGGAAGCTGAAATTTGCACAAAGTAGTAAAAAAAGCAGAACCAGAACAAACATTAAAAACTGCAGAAAGGTTTGATTGTTATATAAGAGTTTTATGGATTTTGAAAACAGCTCTATTCATTTTCAATGAGGAAAAACATGGCTGGATTTATTATTATTTTTTTTTTTTATTAAGCTTTATTAAACCAGGCAAATCCCACTGAGATTACAGGTCCATCTTGCAAGAGACCCCTTGGCCTGAAGGCAAACTATTGCACATGGTTTTGGTCTGTGGGGGAAACCGGAGTACCCAGAGAAAACCCAGGTCCAAACCGGGGATCAAACCCAGGACCTTCTTGCTGTGATGTATCAGCTAACCAGTGAAATACCAGAAATCAAACCCAGAATGTCCTGAAGGTGCTGAAGGTTTTGATATATTAGTTGTTGAAATAACATAAAAAATGCAGAATGAAATATATGCATAAAAACATACAGAGGAAAAAAAGATCTAAATGATTTGTCTTTAAAACATTGTAGGATCTTTTTGTAGCGTTAGCATAAAGTTCCACTCACCTTCTGGACTTCAACGTTTATTTTAGCTGCTGAGATCGCCTTCTCCGCCACACTGTTGCTGTCAGACCGAAACTCCGGAGCTCAGGGGAAGAAGTTAATTAAACAGCTCCTAATTTCTTCACGTCACACTCTGCCGCTCTCACCTCTCTGCTATCTAACATCCTCGCCCAACGTCCTCAGCGTTTGCAATGCTACTGCGTTTACATCTGAACCTGCCTCTAAGACAACACAACACCCCTGCTTCAGGGAGTTATCAGATTCCTAAATGTGTGTTCTTTGCAACTTTTCCTTTAGACAATCAAAGATGTAACCTTGTTAGGTCAGCCAGAAGCTAAAAAGTGCTTCAGCAGATTGTGGAGCTATGTAATCATCATTATATAAAAAGAGCTTATCATACAAATCCATAGCTGAATAATTGCCTTTGCTAATTCCATTCCTCCCGCTTCCTGGTTCACTGTTCTCAGCGGGACCCTAAATCCAGGTCCGCTTAGTTCATCTCCTAAACGCGTACAACGATGCTGAATGGAGGAAATTAAGCAGCACGTTTAGTAGAACAGCCCCACCCCTGCTGTGCAGCTTTCTAACTGGCATTTGTTAGAAGTTAGAGAGGTGGAGTCTCAGCAAGATCAAATGAGCGGAGGTCGGGGAAAGTCTTGTTTTCGCCTTGACAGGCAGCAGATTGCATTTATTAATTATCACTCAATCACCACAATCTGCTCCTGCAAAAATCATTACCCCGACTCAGACAAAAGCATCATTAGGCAGGTGAAACTTTTTATGTCTAAAAGAATCTTAGAGACCCGTTTTTTGAAAACTGAGGTCAGGAGTTTGAAACAAAAGGTCAGGTTTAGATAAGCTTTGTGTACATCTCAACACCGTGTTCCTGTTTCTAAATCTCAGTGCAGTTGTAAAGATGTGCACTGCAAGAAACGTCTTTCTAACCTAGTTTTAAAATCTTATATCCAGCCAAAAAAAATCTATTTGATCTTGTTTTGAGGCTGATTTACTAAACAAGAACTGATTGTGTCAGGATAATAATCTTGTTTGTCTTGTTAGCCTGAAAATCTGACTCAAATTAAGTCAAAACTTTCTGCCAATGGTGTAAGAACATTTTACTTGGTAAGATTCTTGAAATACTTGATTTGACTCAATTTTTTCTTATTTCAAGAATCTTAC
>JAUBOC010000037.1:17672517-17693717 GCA_032275365.1 Anablepsoides cearensis | reverse complement strand
AATAGAATAGAATAGAATAGAATAGAATAGAATAGAATAGAATAGAATAGAATAGAATAGAATAGAATAGAATAGTGGCAATGATACCACTACTACTAATAAAAATATAATATAAGGGACTGTGCAAGAACAAATAAAAGACATGTTTTAGAGACAGTAACTGGCCAGAATTTGACATTAGTAATTAAAATTTGCCTAATTTCAGTGCAAAACCATTGCAACAAACTTAACTCTAAAGTATCACAGTGCAGACAAGAAACTCAGATGTGCAATTACAGCTGAATTATTTTAAAGGTTAAAATGGGTAATAACAGAGCAAATGATTGGTCAGATAGTACAATCTGAGCAATCATTTGCCATTTTATTTTTAAAAAATATATTGCATTACAGGTGTTTGACATAAACACCTTACCAAAACTGGGGATTTGTGTGAAAGAAGGTTGAACAAATACTTGGCCCCTCTATAAATATAGTGGCCCATTGATGGCTCCCTAATCGAAAAATCCTAGATCCACCACTGCATCAAACATTGTTTTTTTATATTAAACATTCTAATAAAGTATAAAGTACACTTTAAGAAAATTGTCTAGTTGTCCTCTAAGTATGGAGGACTGAAACTAACATATTAGAAATAAAAGCAGAAATATATTAATAGACCAATAAATAAATACACTTAAAATGCACCAATTTAGGAGAACTTTGCCTCTTAATTTACCTTCATTTTTTTGTCCCCTAAATTATTATATTTATTTTTTCAAATATTTTGTGGCATAGGTAAGTGTTTTCCTCCCTGCCTTTGTTTTTAACTAAACTGAAGCAGCAGCACAATCATGCACAGATCTGCACATCCTTTTAAAGAAAAACCTACTCAAAATCTACTTCAAAAAAGTAAATTTACTTCGTTACTGCTCAACTCTGGTTATAAATATTTATAAATATTTAATATACTCTTGGTACAACAGTGGTTGCACCGCTCCATACAGTCCAAGTTGCTGTAGCTGTTTCATCAAATTACACTATTTACATTTTTTATTTTACATTTGCATTTTTCTTCCAATTTTCCCAACTTCTATGAAATAACAGTAAAAGTGAAAATGCTGCTACCGAGTACAGGTAGGTGTGACAGTTTTCAACAATTTCAACCAGTGTGAAATAGAGAAGTGGTAAATAAGATGAGCAAATTAATCTATTATAAAGAAGTATGCAGGACTTTCCCATTGACTAAAACATTTCTGCATAAATGAGGTAAAAAAAAATGAAAGAAAACAGAACCGTTGTAGCCAAGTGACCTTTCCTTCCACTTTATTCATAATGCAGCTCCCAAAGGAGTAAAATGTTACATCAACACACAGGAATATTGAGAGAGTGGGATCTGTTTGGGATATGAAAACTGATTCTGCGACAGTAGAATGTGGAAGATTGAGCCGAAAGCCGAGTCTTTGGAAAGTACAGGTGGTATCTCTCCCGAGTCAGAACATACAATAACTTAACTTACAATAATAAAACCACACAGAATTAGGCAAATGGAAATGGAAAAATTCTAGCAAGTTATAAAATATACAAAAAAGAAAAATTCAGACCACAAGTGAAGCAATTTTGATCAAATCAACATGAGTGTCAAACACATTTGGTTACATAATGGTTCTTTAGGTACTTTCCAATGATGTCAAACAGCAATGATTGTGTGGAACAATTAAACAAAAAGTGACCCATGCAACAGTTTTTCTGCCACCTGCTTCTTTGGAGACGATCTCACTGAACAAAGCAAGTGTAACGATGGAGATCCTGTGGATGAGCTACAAGAAGGAATGTACACATAAACACACAGAGCAAAACGTAAAAGGCAACAAAGTAAAATACACAACTTCTCTCTCCAGTCTGTCCCGCTGCTCATGCTACTGTAAAGGGCTTAAACTCCGCCCCCTTTTCAGCAAAAAAATAAAGAAGAAAAAAAAAAAAACCACCTCGAAAATGTTACCAGAAAATATTCACTTATTTTACATGTTTTTTTTAAAAAGCTGAACGAATGAGTTTTGGGGTAAACCAATGTTAGATTGTAAGAAAATGCTTCCGTTTCTCACTCGAGTCATCTTCATACAGAGACGCGTGACAAAATATGTGCTTAACTCACCCCACCACCCATTAACACAGCAAACACCACTTCACACATGCATGCAAGCACGCAACCATCTCTTCAAAACACAACTCGCTGCAGAAGAGAACACGTCCAGTTGACCCCAAAAACTTTAGTTAAGACATTTTTTTTCTGGGATAGTAAACATCGATACAAAAAAAAAAATTGTTTAGGTTGAATAAACATTTTAAAACTCGCAATCCAAACCGACAAAAAGCATTTCAAAGCCCTACCCAATATCAAATCTGAAATAAAGCGCAAACAAACACTGCAAATATATTCTTCAGTGTAAATAAATTTTTCTCATCCTATTTCTTCTTTTTCAGGAACTATTGAAGATATCATAGCTTATTCCCACTCCTTCAACACTCTTACATCAAGCATATTTGACAGGATCTGTAACAACTAAAATGGTGCAAGCAGAAGTTATTAAATGAGCACGGCTACAAAAACTGGATGACTTTTATCATGTTCCTCTTTCTATACAGTACTCGGACAGTGCAAAAACATTCAGCCCTAAGCTCTGCCTAAATGTTAGTCATGTAACATTCAGCCCATCATCATCATCATCATCGCTGCTTCTCTCCTGACAGCTTTACATTCAGATTTGATTATACCCGCTAAACACTGACGAGATCCGACAGAGAAAATACAAAATATGGAATCATTTGAAGAAATTACCAGCAGTCTGGAAGCGTCTGTGTGCCAGATGAACACATCCCAGGCTTTTGCAGCATTTTTTTTTTGTTTGTTTAAAAAGGCGAAAGATGCCGATGAATGATTTTCAGTCTTTTTTTTTGACATAATAGCTACAGAACAGGTTTTAAGTTGCTTTGGGTGTTTTGAGTGTTAGCAGGACCCCTCTTTCTGCTCCAGACCATTTAAAAATAGATAAGCAATAAAAATCTAAGCTTTTTCCTTCTAAACCACATAGTGTCAATGATAGATGAAGGCCTTTGATAAGTATAACATCCGTCAAGTTTCTATCTTTCATCTCCTAAAACCAGCATGTTTCAGAGAGAGAAACTTTATTTAAACAACTAAAATAGGAGACCTTTAAAGGGGGTGTTTGGCAACAGTTTTGTAACAGTGCTTGTGTGCACTTCTGCTGCAAGAGACGATAAAATAAAAGATTGAAAACATGTAAAATACACAAAGGTGGGAATATTTGGACACGGCCAGTCCTTAACAGCTAATATTACTACACGTGCAGCAAATACCACACTTTTCTTCCAGCTTGTGTTTTCGTAAGAGATGAAATTGTGAGTAATCGCTTGTAAAATATCAAGAGCTTTGTGTTTGTTGGACAACTAACATGTGAAGGAATGGGACCACTTGGCAATAACTGCTCCTGTTTGTGTTGGGCCTATAGTATCGGACTGGTCTACTTGTCGTTTTCAGAGGCATCAGTAAAGTCATCTTGGTGTCCAGCTCTGGTCCTACTGCAGTAATCGGGAAGTTTCTTGCTGCAGTTCGATGCTGAGGAACCTTTAAAAATGTTCACAAGTCAAACCCTCAAGTTTCTGTGTAAACTTGAGCCTTGTGGTTTTCTTGCGAAAACGAAAGCCTTTCTTTGTGAAACCATGAAATGTGGGAGGAGTCCTGTTTAGTCAGTGATGTGCTAGGTGTAAATGGATGACATCATGTGGTGTGGGGACTCTCAAACACAGAGGCCTGACTGCAGAGCTGTGAGGCGGCGTTCGATGCACTCCTTACCTGCAGAGAGCAAGAAACACAAAAAATAAAGCCTTTTTAATAAAGCAAACACAGTTCTATTTCTTCTTTTAAGCACACATTGAGAATTTTGGCTCAGACTCAGATGACGGCGGTTTCTAGTGTTAGTGATACTAACATTTGCTAACACTGAGGATGTCCTCCTGCTCAGTGAGGAGCAGAGACAGGCCCTCCATCAGCAGCAGAGCTTTGTGGTAGCGCAGGATTGATGCTTCCCCCTGGTGGAACATCTCATCCAACGCAGCAGCCTGAACCTGAGATCAAAAACGGGAAAATCAAAAGCCCCATTATTATTTACAGTACTTATAGGACTACACAACCTGTATACCATTCGTTCACTTTACTCTACCATTTGCACAGTGTGGCTGAAGAGCAGCCGCTCAGCTGTGATGGAGGTGATTTGGTCCATTAGGCGGTGCTTTCTGCTGAAGAAATGCTCCAGACGCGTGCTGAGAGAGCGGCAGGATGCCACACTGGACTTGTACAACTCATTCAGCCTTCTCACAACTGGGAGATGAAAACAAACGTTTCTGCTCAAAATAATGTTTACATTATACACGTTTAAAAGATGAACAAGGGGCTCGTACCTTGTTTCACAGTAGCAGAGGGGTAGAGTTTGCCCTGTTTAACTCTCTCCATGGCTGTGTGTAAGGCAGAAGACAAGAGTTCTGCAGTTTTTAGGTAGAGCACCAGCTGTTCGGCATGACTAAGGAGACAATTACACAGAGAGAGAACTTAAACTATTAAACCGTTATGAAAAAAGAAACCTTGAATTGTACATGTGCAATAGACTCATTTACACCAAGTCTTATCTAATCATGAATGCAAGCTGCAGAACTGTGGCGAGATGAGTTTTTGTTTTTTTAATTATCTCATTGTAACCAATTCTTCTGATTTAATTTGAACATGTGACTACACTACACTATAATGACTTGTGGCCAGATAAATGCAAACAAAGAATGTGCTTGATTTTTACCTCCACTCTCGGCTCAGAGAGCTTATCTGATCTGCTACCAGGCTCTGCTGCTGAAGGAGAGAGAGGTGCGAGACGTCTCCCTGTCGTCCTGCCACCGCAGCGCCGCGGGCCCCCGCCAACTCCATGAGACAGTAGGTGAAATCTAAAGTGAAGCGCAGGCTCTGCACCGTCTCTGTGTGTTCCTGCTGCACTCCGACAGGAGCCGACGAGGAGGAAGATGCTTATTGGTTAATATCAACTGGAATGTAACTTTACAAAGAGCCTGATCTGACAAGAACACAAGCATTAAACACAGGGCTGTGTCAGAAACCTGCTCCTCACCTCCATCAGCGTCTCCTCAGGCAGCTCAGGAGCCTCAAAGGTCACTGGACCCCCCATGTTGGCTGTGATGGGATCAGAGAAGCTGTACCGAGGACTGGGTGGAGTCTCAAAGCCTTCCATATAGGTGCCAGCCTGAGGGTAGCGGCCGGTTAAGGAGCCTGCAGGGCTGCCTGAATGGAAGGAGCCTGTATGAGTCAGGAAGAAAGCAGAAAGAAATCCTCGTTTTTTAATATAAAATCAACAAAATCATCAATACTGCAAATACACAGACCAAACAATAAATGGTAACTTTGTAATTTTTTGCCATAATTAGAAAAAAATCTGTGTTTCGTTCAATATTTTGTTTATAAATTAATTAGTTTTGGGTACTTTAACGCGTTATTATTATTATGTTAACGCAGTTGATGCTTAACAGCGATCATTTTTTAAACACGCATTAACACAGTTATTTATTTCTTTATATTTCTCCATCGGATCTCGGTTCACTGAGCAGCTATCGCCAAAATATCTTGAGTTTTAATCTATGCCCAGCACTAAAATTAATATTTGTCTGTTGAAGAAATTATTTATCAACAGAAAGGATGTAGAGACTTCTACATCTGTTTAGTTGTAGTGAGATCATTTATAAACTCATACCTGAGTATTTCCTCTGTCTGGAGCAATGAGGTGGGGTGCTGCCACTTGGTGGGGAGCCAACAGTGAAGACCACCTGAGCTGGGCTGCAAGAACCAGGTGCGAAACCTCCACCATCACCAGGGGCACCTAACAGATAAGACTAGCATGACTTTAGCGCAACACAGTCACCAAAAAAAATAAAATAAAATAAAATACCAACATTTAATTTTGAAGTAAACTTACTAGATGTTAGCAACAAGGAGGTAAATAAATTTCTACACGATATATACATGTTTTTGTTTATTTTCACAGACAAACAAACCTGTTATATCTATGGCTTTTTCAGAGGCCAGGTTCTCCGTGCTGCCTCGCTCTCCTGCATGTCCTGCTGCTCCAAATGCAGCCATTAGCAGCATGTCAGACAGACGACCAGCACTCTGTGACCTGCATGAAACAGATAAAAAAACACATTTTAAAATAAAATCTTTAAGTGGCAGCCCTTTCTATAACTTTACTATATCTGAAATTTAATGAAAATACTTTTTTTTATTTTTCACTTAATAATGCAGCCTAATGAATAAAATATTCTTAGAAATCATAAAACTAAACAATACAACAAATAATATCTTAAAGTTTTTAAGAAGAATAATATATGGTTTATGGTGTCTCATAAAAAAGAAGGGTTTAAATTAGTTGTAGGCTCAAAGAAACCTTTGTTTATTCTGTATCTGCAGCCAAACAACCATCACTAGATCTTAAGGTCAGAACAAAAAAAAAACAAATAAATAAAAGGACCTAACCTTCCAAAGCTCCCTCCATCCTCACTCAGTCGATGCATGCAGTGAGCAGTGTTCATGGCTTGTTGCCCGAAGTCTCTGAGCTCTCCTGGGGCAGTTCTGCTGCAAGGAGAGCCGATGACCAAACCCTTCTGTGTCAGGTAGTTCACAAGGTTCGGAGAACTTGGGGGTTTAGGGAATTCAAATGGAGGTATGGCCTGAGGAGGGAAGAAAAAAAAACACACCCCAGGTTATTTCTTGTGCAACTTAACCTGACTGAGGCTTAAAAAGATATGTTGACTCACTCTTGAGGGGGAGCCCAGGATGGTAGGAAGTGGGTTACGCTGCATCAGCTCACTAAGTCTGGGGGAAGAGTGTAGGGGGCGGACAGTCATCAGCCCTGCTGGGGGGGCGGCGATGGGGTCCGAGTGCTGCTTCTTGATTTTCTGCCTGCCGCCGCCGCTCCCACACTCCAACAGACAGGGGGCACTGTGGAGCCGGGAGCCCAGACCTGCCGCCTGCGGGAGCTGCTGAGACGTGGGCCTTGTGTCAGCGTGCTGCAGAACTGCAAAGTGGGACAGTGTGTGGTTTTAAAATGTGTTCTAATTTTTTTTTATAGGAAGTGTGAAGCAAAGGTTACCAGAAAGTAGTAAAGTGACAAATTCTGTCAAATTCTCAAATAACAGTAGCAATGATGCATGCATTAATAACCAAAAAAAGAGCTAAACACAGTTAAATGCAATTGTTTTTAGGAGTGTTGGTGTAAAAGGAGAACCCTATGTACTGATTTCTGATAAAGTCTTTATTTAACAGCTCATAAAGCAAAGAATTAAACAAATTACATAAGAAAAGGTCATTTCTTAAGTACCTTGAGGAGAGAGCTGGAACGTCCTGGTACCCCCCAGGGAGAGCCTGCGGGAGGCCGGAACTGCTACCTGCCTGGGGGGTGAGGGTCCGGGTCTAAAGCCCGGCAAGCTCCCACTGCTGCAGCGGCGCACTGGTGTCGACAGCCTGGAAATACAGAAAACTTCCCATTAAAAACTGGCCCCAGTACAGCAGTATGACTAACAAATACAGGTTTTCTTTCTGTTTGTGTTTGGACACGGACCTAGGTGAGCCGTCCTGTTTGGTTGACTGGAGGTTCTGCTCCATGCGTTGATAGTTCTGGACCTGAGATGGCACTGGGATAGGCAATGACTGACCATGGTTTACGTAGTTACTTCCCAGGGACTCCACGGGCCTGGAGACAACGGAGAGAGGAGGAGAAGGTCAGAACAAAAAGCAAAATTACATTTAGTGTGTTTCAATTCACTGCATTGGTTGAAAGTACCAGAAATAAAAACTACAATGCATTATTGATTCAAATAATGCATTGTGTTCAAAAAAAAAGTCTGAACTTAAAGTGAAACTTAAAGTGCCTGTGACACGCCTGTCCTTCAAATACAAAAGTTCAAAGAAAACATCTTTATACTTAAGAAAATTGTCATAGTACACATGATTTTACCCATTTTGTCACATAACCGGCCTACTTTCTTTTGAATTTGCCTCAGTCAAAGTGAAACAGGAAGTGACATCAAAGCGGAACTCATTAATAACATAAACTTGCTGGTCTCTGTTTATTAAAACGATATATTTTAAACTTTAACTTTTCTTCATCTCTCTTTGATAGCGACTAAAAATAATTTAAAGAAACATCAGATTCTTCTCTACAGTCTGTTTTGTTTGCTTTTGTAACAACGCTCTCTTCACATGCAGAAATTCCCTTTTTACATCACTTCCTGTTTCTTCACATGCAAATATCTCAACAACAGTTCATCTGAGTGACGTGAAATTTGTTTTGCAATTGTTATCTTTCCAAAAATGCATTCATGTTTATTACAAAAATTTGATGTCACAGGCGCTTTAATGTCAAATGTCCTCATCTTGAACACAAAGTATTTGGCTCCCTACATCAACTGCAGTCAAAATAGTTCCTCATTTCAAGTTAATGTTTTGCTTGAAGCTACATTACAACAAGTCTCTTTTATGACTGTTATTTAGTCAGCTGTGTACCGTTACCTGACAAAACTTGGAGACCTGCTGCAGGAAGGAGAGTGTGGTGGCGTTTTGGCTTGGTTACCAGAAGAAGCCAGAAGAGAGCTATTGAAAGCAGAGAAAAATCAAATCTTAAAGAAGAAAAAAGAGCTTGGAGTATTAAAAACAACTAACAAAAACAGATTTATTAAAAAGGCTTAGTATTACATGGAGGAATGCATATTGCTGCCACCTTTCATGATTTTTAAACTATAATCATCTCAAGTTAGCAAAAATAATATTGCTTCTACTTTGCTGAAGGGCAATAGTAAGACTAATATAGGTGATAAGTTTGTGTTTCCTACCCGCTGTTTATCAGGCTATCCTGCAGCATTTTACTCTCACATGTCAGCTCACCTGCTGAAAATACAGGAATATTAAAAAATGAAACAATTACAGAAGAGTAAACAAGGCATTTACCAGAACCAGATTATCTTGTTTAAAATACAATAACCAGTATAAATCCAATTAAGAGATTTTAGAACACTGTAAATCCAATGTTTGCATAGGGTTTTATAAAAGATAATAAAATGGTTTCTCTTACTCATAAAATGAGCAGGCACCATGACAAAATCGTCTGTGTCACAAGAGGAGGAGTTCTTGCTGCTGCCGCCGGCTCCAGATGAGTCCTTCAGGAGTAAACCGGTGGTCTCCTGGGTCAGGGAGGCTGGAACTTTGGCCCGCAGTTGCTGGGTCTCAGCAAGAGACTGCTGTACTCACAAGAAGACAGAAAGTAGCAGGTAAACAAAAGGAGCACAAGGCAAAGGTCGGACGGGTCTCCTAAACAATCGGCCTCATGCATGAGGTGCAAACGGCCAAGCAGCAGAAATACTGGAGACGAACCGGCGGTGAGGCGAGGTGAGAGGTCGACGAGCTGCTACAGGAGCTGGCTGATGCAGAGCTGGGCAAACAGGTCATGGTCACTGTGGGGGTGGCTGTCACAAAATGGAACACAATTTCAATAATTATAAAGAAAAAAAACATTTAACCTACAACAAATGTGTAAATACAACCATAACTTTTAACCATCATATTTACTTTTATTTAAGTTTTTTTTTTATCATATAAAATATTGTGGAGACCCAAACATAAACCCCCCAAATGTATTCTGCAACGTCTGACTCACTTTTTTTAATAGAAGAGCTGGCATCCAGGAATAGATGACCAAATAATTCATCTGACAAAGACAGAAATAAACAAGTTGATAAAGCAAATTGAAAACAGCCATTTTAAACTCAGGCAAAATTAAAAATGAGGAAAAACCACTGTATGTGAATTATGTTCATAATAGTTTTAACTGACCAAACTCCATGCGGTCCTTTGGGTTCCGCTGCAGCAAACCCAGCAGCAGTTGCCTCAGATGGTTTGAAGTTTCTCTGGGGATACTGAAAACAAAATAACTCTTTTAGTTGCTTTTACTAGATTCTAAAATCAATAAATTTAATCAATAAAACTAGCAATCAAATCAAATTAAATGACCACATTGTATTTTTTATAAGAAAGGGTTTTCTATTTTGTAAAAACAAAAGAGCTTCAAGGTTTGTTTTTATATTACAACTATAATCAGCATCTGTCCTGTTTGGCTGAATAACCATCAACAGACCTTCACTTTCAAAAGATATGCAATCTAACCAACATACAAACATAAATACAATACAGCAGAAAACAATTTCCCAATGTTTATGTTTCTTCAGCTCAGTGTCAAATCTAACATTTCAGGTTCTTACTTGGGGCTGAGATTCTTGTTTTTCTCATAAAACAGCCGGAGGTCCTGAGGACTGCTGGCCTAAAGAGAAGAGTGGAAAACAAAACAAATATTATAACCACAACAACACTGTAATCTACTGGCGTTTAAGTTCCACCTGTGATCTTCACTTTGCAGTTTTGACACGTAACATTTGAAAGAACCATTTCTGCTTATTTGAAAAACTGCTGCTTTTGACCACGTTTCGGAAAAATATGATTCAAAATAAGCTGCATTTTTTTCTAAACATGTTTGTTTCACAGAGGTTTATTCCTACTTTTATTACCTAAAATTGTTATAAATTATAATAAAGAAGTACAATAAACAATGATATAAACAGACTTCTTTTTACTGTAAGCTCAATAACCATGTGCCACCTTAACTAATCCATACTTCCTTGATCTTCATCTGATCAGATCATCTATTGGCCAATAAGAAAAAGCTTCTGTAGGAATTTATTTTTGTTTTTGTTGTATTTCCTTATTTGCTTAATGCGTCCATTTGTCATTTCAGGCTGCCAGAAACAAAATGTCCCTTTCTTGTTCATTGAACAGTAACGTTTCATTATCTTATCTTAGGTGATGTGTAACCTGGTAAAGAGGAAGTGGTGCAGCATAATTCTAACTGACAGTTAAAGATTAAAATGTATTCATCAAGCTGCAGATCTTGTTGTTTTGCTCCTGCTGGTTTTATCTGTTGTTGCATGGCTCTTTAAAGCTTGCACATGAGCTCCTAAATACAAAACATTTCAAACAAAAATCAAAACTGAGTCATGTTACACTGAACTGAACTGAACTGAACGTTTTCTGGACCCCAACAAAGAATTCTAGTTCACATGTATTTATGACAAATGTTACAAAAAAATCAATTTTAAATTGTATATTTTAGTTTTCTTATTTTGGAAAAACTACTGAATTCTTTACAATCAGACAACATTTTTAGCAATATAATGTTTGTTTTACCTGAAAAGGAGCTTTTCCAGTCAGACACTGAAACACTATAGTTCCTATACTCCACAAGTCAGCCTTGGCATCATAGTTCTGGGACATGATTACTTCAGGAGCCTGTTGAGGACAAAAAAAAAAAAAAAAAGAACAGTTATTATTTTCACATTATTACCGGAATCCAGTGCTTTATAAATTGCTTTTTCACAATCCTGTAATGTTAAACAAAGAAGTCTGTTTTAAACAAAGAATAAATCAAACACAGGGTTTTTTTTTCCAACAAAACAACACTTAAGTTTAGATGATTCCATGACTTTACCTTCTTGATATGAAACTAAAGCTAAAAAAAAATGTTTCCAACTGTATAAAATCCTAGATTTACCATATACATGGGGGAGCCGCAGAGTGTAGCCGCCATCATGTTGTTCTGAAGATACCTGGCAAAGCCAAAGTCCGCTGTAGAGAGAGGGAGTAATAAAAGAGGATGAGAGTATGACCATTTTACTAAAGAACAATAAAAAATAAAACTTTCAGACGGCTTCTAAATATTTACAGACCTCTAAGAAATTAATTTTAGTCTGCTGCACACGTCCACCTGAATCCTGAAAACCATTAAAACCTATACATTATAATACTCCAGCAATAAAAAGTGATATTTTCACCAGGGCTACGTTCACACTGCAGGTCCCATTATATTTTAAATGCAACCTCCATCTGACTGTAGTGTGAGCTCTCCACAGCCCGGATGTGACCCATATACAGAAAATGGTGTGACGACACATTCAGCTCGCCGTTTACAGAAGTAGCTAAACATGGATGCTACTTGTTAGCATGTCACCTCTGAATTTGTTCAATCCGAGCAGACGTTGGACGTTACTATTATGTGTTTCTGTGTATTCTCAGTCATCCAGGACAGGGAAAATTACAAAAACAAAGGTGAAGCAACTGGACTTCTGTTCTGTAGCTGAAGACGTACGAGTTACAAGATTTAAAATGCAGGACTTGAGGTTAGTGACATTTTTATTGGATCAATAAGCTCACCCCACCTCACAGAGTTAAAAGTCAAATATAATGTGACATGAGTGTTCAGACTGAGGTTGCTTTGAAAAACATTAAATATGTGTCCGATTCAGTACTGAAAAAAGGCCTGGGTCAGATTTTGAAAAAAAAAAAAAAAAAAAACATTGGTGAAGTTTAGACTGTCAGGAAAAAATCTGATAAGGGCTCACATGGGAAGAAAAAGATCACATTTGGGTCGCATTTGCCTTCAGTGTGGGCAAAACCCAGGGTGGCAGTTTTATCGAAAAAAGCAAACTCAAACAAGTCTTTATGTGCTCAGGAGCATTAAGATCAAGTTTGTATCGGTCAAAGTTTTGATGATTTGTCTTTTTATAATCCACTTAAAAAATCATAAACAAGTCATTGATAGTTTTGGAAATCCCTGCATCAGTTTAAGTACAATGTTTAAAGCAGCCGTGCTTCACATGTGACTGATCTGAGGGGTCATTGTTCACTTCACAGGAAAACTAAAACATTTAGCTGAGATCTTAAACACCGGCTAATTGAATATCCTGCTACTCCACCTGAACCAGGGGTTGTAGAGATCGAAAAGCCAAAACAAAAAAGTGACGTAGTTTCTAAATGTGTTCATGTTTCCAGAACATCCTAACATGATACCTACCGATCTTGATGCAGGTGTTGTTAGAGTGAGATTTGCGTCCTGGTGGGTAGGAGAGCAGAATGTTTTGGGGTTTGAGGTCCCGATGGATTATTCCTTTGGTCTGTAGGACCCTCATGGCCCCTGTGATCTGCTGCAGGAACACTCGAATGGTGTCTTCACTCAGTGTCCCTTTGGCTGCAGGAAATATGTAAAAAAAAAAAAAAAAAAAAAACAATTGTAAACTTTACTGCACTAATGTATGTGGTGCTGATTGATTAATAGTAGATGAACCGTGGAACTCACAGTGTAAGTAGTCAGCAAGATCACCTCCATTGCAATACTGAAATAAAACATAAAATGAAATAAAAAAAGACAGGATGGGAAAGATCTACAACGGAAAAATGTTACGGCACACATGAAACAAGGAGGGCTTTTTAACCCCACCTCAGAGACAGCTGAGGAGACCACAGGAGGGATTTGCTTAAAAGTGATGTGCTAATAGATTTACATCCTCCTTCCTCCTCTAGGTATTAATATGAATGAACCAGGAAAAAAATGAAGTAGCTGCCTCTAAAGTCATCTCATTCTTTAGTTCCTAGAGATAGGTATAAAAAAAATCCTGCTTTCCAGTTCAAGACTTTGAGAAAACAAAAACTATACATTATTCTCAACTAAACAATTATCAACTTTAAAAAAAGTCAAAAACATGAGTCAGCAGCAGTAGTGAATAACAGCCAGAGTAAGCAGACTAGTATGCACAGCACACACTATTTTGAACAGCCGTATCACACTATAACATTTTAGATAACTTATGCCAACTTGTGAAACATTTTTTATTTCTAAATTAATAATAAAAGTTATATATTTGATAAATTTGTTAGCATTATGTACATGCTTAAGAGGCTTTCAGTTTTTTTTTTTTAATTACATCTTTAACGTAGATGTCTTCAAAAGTTTCATAAGTGTGACAGGGCTTTAAGCAATAGAAATTAATAAAGGAAAAAAACTGCCTACATTGATGGTGTGCATTACCAATGGCCAAAAAAGGAAGAATCCAAATGCCAAATAGGTAAAAGAACGCATATTAATCCTACTACTCATCATCAGGTAAACAGAACAAAGTCATGACAAAAAAAAGCAAGTAAATATTCTCTGGCAACCATTTACTGGTTTAATGCGTGACGGCTCAGTTAATTATAGCTGAGAATCTGACAGGGTTGAGACAACACATCGCTCTGCAAACAAAACAAGGGATCACAGCAAGCTTACCTCCATTACCAGGTACACAGAGCTGGCAGTTTCCTAAAGAGAGACAATAAGAGTTGGTGTACAAAATCACATGGATGAATAAGAAAAAAAGAGCTTGCTAGAGAACAAAGTGAACATGTTATTATGATTTCAGAAATATGTTGGGTCAAAGAGCAACACACCAACAACTATTAAAGCTTTAGAAAGTAGATCCAACTGAAAACACCACTTTAGTAAATCATTTACTAATCCACATCTCTATATAAATTGAGTAATTACCAAATTAAATAGAACACCTGTGGTCAGCAAGAGTTTATGGAAACTTACAAGCAGAAACACAGAGGAGACAGGAATCGATTTATTTACACACAAAAACAACAAACAGAACCGGTGCTGTTGGACATGTGAGGAATTGCTTCAACAATTAATATTTACTGCAATGTTCTGTAGAAACACAGAAAATTTGGCCAAATATATAAAAAAAAAACACTACAGATTTTAAAAAGCCCTCTTATCACATGGCAACAGATGACGGTCATCTCTCACTCTGACCCTATTTCAGTATCTCTCTGAAAGCAGCGGTCAGAGGCCAGCCTGTTTTCTGTGGTTCAGCTGAGTCAGGACTTCTAACGGTGGCTGCGTTTGGCTTTAATGAAGGCAAACAGGCAGCCAGTCAGGTCCAGGCAGAAGGCCAACAGTCTGGATTTATAAGTCGGGGGAGAATTTAGGCAGTGAACCTGAAGTAAAAACTAAAAAAGGTGTCCACGTGCTCCATCTGAACTGATGAAATCGGCTCTCACTGTCGCAGTTACATGACGAAAATCACATCATTCTGTTTGCAGCTTTGAGTCTTCCAACCCTTCTTGTCACGACCCACCGGGAGAACTTTTCACTCCCTCTGCAGAAGAACTTACCGTTTGTTTGGGCGTATTTGTTTATGCTGAAAGTGCTCAGATGCTACATTTTCCTCCAACTACTCAGTTACCTAAAAAAAAAAAACTTGCTTCCAGAAGGCAACGGTTGTGCCCTGAAGCAGACATTTATAATGATAGTCAAATGGTCAAAAACTCATGGATGGAGAGAATGTAGCTCCACTGGTTAAATCAACATATTTCCCTTCTGACTCAGCTCCTTTCACCAGAACAGAGTATAGTTTCAACATCTCTGCAGGCACTGCCCATATCTGCCTACCAGTCTTCTGCTCTGTTCTAATAAACAAGACATACTTTTTTTACTTCAGGCAGTTGATCCTCCTCGGCTTACAGGTGGTTGCCCGTCCTGTTCTATTTGAGCAGCGCAGCCTCAGATTTAAAGGCACTTATCTTTATCCTGGCTGCGTTACACCATGCTGCAAACCACCTCAGTGACTGCAGAATGTTTTGTCAACAGGATCACATTGTCAGCTAAAAGCAACAATGAAACCCGAAGCCTCCCAAACTCTAACCACGTCATTCCCTGGCTAGGCTCAAAACTTCAGTCCACAGAGGTTATGCCAGGTATCTGAGACAAAGGACAGCCCCAGAAGCTTTGGTCAGAAAATTATTCTGACTTGTACCCAATTATGCAAACTAATCTCTATTCACTTTATATTCTGTCCATCGTGTTCACACCCTGAGGCTGTAACCTTGTTTTTTGCCTGGACCAGTGAACGTCTAGAACACTAGCACATTCATTTCCTGTCCCTTCAGATAAAATAATACAATATGAAAGAGATTGCTGCTGATGTGCAGCGTTTGGTTCGGTGTCAGATTCTTTCAGACCCTTCTTAGTTATCTGGATGAATAACCACCTGAGAACACCACAAAAATCTTCTAGGCCAGCAAAGACTGTCCCTGCACCCAGAGAGGGTGCTTCTTTTGCACTGACTCCCCCCGCTGTCAGCGATAAGACGAGCATTTCTGCGAAACTGGCAGAGAAACGTCAACTTCTTGCAAGTGATTGTTTTTTTTTTGGTTTTGGTTTTTTTTCCAAGCTGCTGATAATGACTTGACACAACACTGCAGTTTTACCATAGCAGTGCTCACATGAATACATGCAACAACTCATTACCAAAGGAGAGGAGGATAGAAAAACAAAGGTCAAATCAGAGCTTTGAAAACAGAAATGTCAATTCTGTAATAGATTTCTTTACTAATTTGCATTCACTAGAGTTTTATATATATATTGCAACAAATAAAATCTCAAGACTAAAACGTGATATTTTATTTAATAGTAATAATAATAAGTGGTAATAGAAAAAACATAAAAGAATCAAGCATCAATTGCCTTCCCTATAAAATATTTTATGTCAAAAAAGCTGTATTACAATGTAATTTAGTTTTCTGTTTTCAACCAGATGGTCGTGTGTTAATTATGGATTACCCAAAAAAAAAACAAACAAACAAAAAAACACCTGCTGAGTTCAGATAAGACTGTGTGTGTGAGGACGTGAGGGACATCATGTCTCAGCAACTCAGGAGGTGTGAGCTTCAGATCAGTAACTAGGCTACAGGCAACAGCATCGCCGTGACTGAAGAGTCACATTTGTCACCGAACAATGCAGCAGCTAGTCTGACAGGGAGAAAATAAAATCGACACAGACGTCTGCATCTGCTGTGCTGGCATTAAAAAAATAAATAAATAAAAAATATGTGCTCTAAAGCTCATGACTTAGAAATAGAGAAAGTTACACTACACTTCACAGAAAGCCTTGTTGACAAAGGCCATTGGGAGTGGGAGGTGTGACTGAACACAAAATGTAAACACAGGAAACGATGACAGTGCTCAAAAGGACAGAGTGCAATCTGAAACTTTAAGATACAAAAAAATAATCTATGCACAGAATGTTAAGAAACAGTTTGACAAGTAGGAAAATTATAATAGTTCAAACTGCATGAGTGGAAACATAAATACCCAACAATGTTTTGCTTCACTTTGCATGCAGAAAACTCAACATTTTTACTTACAATGTTTACATTGATATAATGTCAATTACAACACCAGAGTCAATAGGTTTTTGTCCAATATTTATACACTTGTAAAGTAATTGTGCAGAAAATGATTCTTCTGTTGTTCTACTCTTTGCAACACTGATATCCTGACAAGCCGATGGTTGGGTTCTTAACTTTTGTAAGGAGGCTATATCACCTGCTAACATGCTAACTCTTGTAGCATGTCACAAACATGGAACAAACACAGCTTAAATGGCATTTGTGATTTAAATACTGCATACCTGAAAGTCCAGTAAAGCAACAATGTTCTCATGTTTGAGTTCCTGCAGAAATAATGACAAACAAATTACTTGGAGCATACATCCTTTATGTTTTAGATAAATTCCTTTATGGATCTGCACAATTTGTGCTTTTTTTTTTTACATTTGTTGATGTGACAATCTTTCACACTGACATAATCATGTTCAGCTGCACAAACCTGTCAAGCTTCATTCTGACCAATTTTGGATTTTAAAAGTTTCAGAACATAAAATGCTATCACACCACAGTCCACTAAATAAAAGATCCAAAAATTTCCAGAACCTGAGAGAAATAAACTAAAACAAGTCCAACTTACCTTCAGTATTTTGATCTCTTTACCCAAAAGAGTCTGAGATTTGGCCAAGTTCTTCTTGTTTATGCATTTTACTGCCACCTCCCACTCAGGTTTCTAAAAGGACAAATTGCATGGAAGATCAATTTTCAGTGGAATAAACACATCATGCAATGCAACGTTTATGGATTCCTCTGACCATGCAAACTAATTAATAGTGTGCAAATTTATTGTCAGCCTGACAATGAACAAAATACTGCTCATTTTTGACAATATTTTTAAAGATGTCACTGATTCTTTTGCAAAAAAATATAAATTTCAAAACATTCATCTTAGCATTTAACACTGAATCACATTTAGTGTGCAATCAAAGCTTCTATAATTTCCATGTTTTTTTTATTTATCCGAGTACATGTTTCAACATGTTTATTAATGGCCATTAAAGGTGAAACAATACAAGTCTATGGCCTTTAAATGGTGATTAGAACAAAGCTGAGCCACAACACATTTAGATAATAATGAATGCAGTCACAGATTTACCATTAATGCATTTATAAAATGTTTTGAAACTGTTAAAGAGATATTTCAGGATGGTCTGTGTTCGCTGGCTGCTTTTATCAAGGAATATCCTGTTTGTGATATCGGGCCTCTTAAGGCCGTACGATGACAACAAACGTCAAATGGCCAATAAAATGCTAATTCGTGTTTAATATTTCAACAAATGCGTTATGATTGACTTCTGATCTTTGTTATTAACACTGCCCAAAAATAAAATCATGTAAAAAAGTGAGCAATCACCTCTCTGTTCCTTCCTTTAAACACGACAGCAAATGCGCCATGTCCTATCAGGTCCTTCCGACTAAACTCAAATTTCCCCACCGTCTCCATTATCAAAAATTTCAAAGTAAAAATCAGCTTTTCTCCTATGAAGACCTGGACAAATGACAAGGAGGCCTCAGGTCACCCTTCTTGTCGCCAAGTCCTTTCTCCTCCGTCAAGTGGGGGCAGCTGCAGGGACTTTCACCCCCTCTTTCACTTGCCATGGACTGGCTTCCCAGCAGCAAACTGTCCTCTTCTCTCATGTTCACACGAAGACTATGGAGTAGCTTAACTCCTAACACTGTTGTACAAGTATTTCCATCACTGACAAAGCGACCGAGACGGAGTTAGCTAACTTAACAAGCTGGCATCGACGAGCTTCGCAGCTGTTTTAGACGTGCCACCTTAAAAACAGCAGCTTGCAGCGTTTTGTTTATATACAAGAGAGGTACAGACTTCTGTCGTCTGGAGCGTCCAAGCGGCTGAAACAGCACTAATTTTTAACTTAAACGAAGCCCACGGCGTTTAATGTCCGCTAAGCACCGTGAATATTGCCAGCGAGATCTTGCAAATAGCGGTTAATTCGCCGAAAGTCACAGCATCGAGGCTAACAACAAAGCTGATTCGGGTCGCTCGCTCTCTCTCTGTAGGTAGAAAATGCGCATGCGCAGAATGGTTACAGCTGGAAGTTTGACGTCACTCAGCAGCCAAAATAAAATAAAATAAGAATTCTGACTTTAATCTCAGAATTCTAACTTTTATCTCAGAATTCTAACTTTTATCTCATGATGTCTTTTTTTTTCAATGGCCCTAATCCTCTTCTGTAATAAAATAAAATAAAATAAAATAAAATAAAATTAAAAAGTAGGTCCACTCTTTGCTTAAAAATTGCATTTAATGGCAAAAATGCACTATGAATGCTCAGCGATTTTGCTGAAGGTTGCAGTCGTTGAAACTAAGTTGTTATAGTTAAAACAAGCAAAAAAGAAAAAGGGTAAAAGTAGCAACACAATAGCTAAAATCAGCAAACTGTAAAATGAGCAAAACAGACAATTCATCTTATTCTTCTACCTCAACAAGACACCCCATCTGAGGCAAAAGCTCTCTGCCCAAATTGACATTGTTCACAGTCCAGAAACATGCACATACTGTATATATAAAACATAAAAATACACATTCCATTTGTCATTTTATTAATTATGAGGAAAATTCTTATTGATTTTGCAGTGTTGCTTTCTGCAAATCCTACTGAGGTCATTCAGTACAACATGATTTAAAACGTTTTGGAAAAATAATTTTCACTACCACTGAATAATTTCCCCCAGTCATGATAATGCTACGTTTCTGTAATTTAAACAGTGGGTGTCTTTAGTTTCACTCCTAATCAAACTAGATGGAGAAAAAAATCCCTGCCATTCTAATCATCATAATTATATTCATTATAATCTTCACCAACATGAGGTTTCAACGAAAGCATGTAAATGTTGGAAAAACACTCAATAGAAAGAAAAAAGTTGGGAAAGTAGCACAAACAGTAGAAAGTCTGGAAATGCTTGACACATTCAAATGTTAAGGAAGGAAACAAATGACACAAAACGGATTAATATTACTAATGACTGTCATATGTTGTTTTTTTAGTGGCTGTTGATAATAAATTCTGTTGGATGTCCGCAGTTCATCCATCTCCAACAACTTTGTCAGCATATTGTCAGAATCACATTATACTTATCCAAAAATTCTCTGTATTCGTTTTTCAGCAGTAGTTGCTGTGAATAGAGTTGCTGTGATGTTGCTTGATCCATTTACTGTTCAATTTATTAATCGAGTTCATGCAGAAAATTAACTTTTCATGAAAGGTTTTGCAAGTGCTATAGCCACTAAGCGCTGGTTATGTAAGAGATCCTCAACAATTTATGTAGTCAGTAACACAAAAAATTATCACAAAAAAAACTGAATGCCTTTATTGTCACACAAATATGTGTTTTACAGGATTATGTAGCATTTTCATCATATTTGAATGTAAATGAAGTTCAAATGTAAACTATTTTACAGTAGTGGTTAGAAGCTGATACAGTTTAATTTACATATTGCAAGCATGTACGAAGCTGTCAGATTCTCATTGCATTTTCAGCAGGAAAATTAAACAATTAGCATCTCAATCTTTAGGCACATAAACTCTGATTTCGGATGGGAATCTTGACAGTGGGAGGGCCACAATAAAACATCTTTGCATATTCTGTGATGAACCACCAGGGGGCAGTAGAGGAACGTGAAACAGATCAGTTAAACTTTTTTCCAGCATTGTGAGCACTACGTGTAAAATAAGTTACTGTAACAATTTATTTTATGATCTTTATGTTAATTTTATTTAATATGCATTAACAAATGACAATGTTCATGCAGTATATTCAATCTGTGAAATTAGATGTTCGTTAATATTTTGTTGTTTTGCACTCACAGAATTTTCTCTAAAAAGCCAAAGCCCAATGTAAAGCCATAATTGTGACCCATCATATCGAAATGAGGATTAAGTCAAATTTGGTCAAAATGACCCGACTACATTTTCAGATTCCTGACTTTAAAAGCTACATTTTGATACCTGGATCATTCTGATATCACAAGCTTATCCAGAGA